>JBCAUG010023011.1:0-10609 GCA_038406175.1 Haplosyllis leylae
CTTAAGTATTTGTGGCTCATTTAAAAAGGCATCTCCTGGTCGCGAAAGGATTCCAGGCTGTGCAGCCTGTGACATTAAATTTGTTATTAACTGGAAGGGTAATAACAGATTCGTTATTAACTGGAAGGGTAATAACAGATTTGTTATTAACTGGAAGGGTAATAACAGATTTGTTATTAACTGGGAGGGTAATAACAAAAAATAATAAAATCGTTGTCAAACTAGTCTATCAGTTAATAACAGATTTGTTCACCCCCCGAGGGAACATGAGAAAGTGATGTTACCCGAGGGTGACATCACTTTCTTTCTATGTTCCCAACGTCCCAATGTTACTAACGTCCACAACGTTTGACAACTTATATTATTTTTTGTGTGTGGGAAAATATTTAAAATATGAATCCTGACGGTTTTGCAAGATCACCAATGGTAGACTGCCTTATCATTTGATGTTAATCAACTTTTTATTGATTCAAAATTCGAATGAGACGGTACGTTTTTCAGTTGCGTCGTTTCAAGAGAAGAATTATTGGTGCCGCGTTTCTACACATGACCTATTGACAAGTTAAAACAAGTATTCTTGAAAGTGAATGTATACCTCGAAACAAACATGATCCCTCAATGTAGTTACGTAGTTGATCCCATAGTTGCCATATTTTACATATTGAAAATTTACTTGCATTGAAAGTTATCGAGTGTGGTTGTTGTAATTTCACAAATAAATCATGTTATTGAACAATAATTGAAAGGTGGTCGCAGTGGCAGATCCAGAATTTGATAGTCATAGTGTCAAATTATATTAACGAAAGGACCATTTTACGTCAGTAACATGGGTTTTACTAGAGGAATACTGGTGTATGTCATCCCCACGTCATATTCTGCACGTGAGGCATTTCTGACGTCACAATAGACGTTACATAATTTGAACTCATTCCAAGGTTTGCTTTCGACGGATACACATCTCAACATTTCAAATTTCAATAATATTGATATTATTGTATGAAAACATAAGTTTATCTTTGCTCAAAATGAGGAAGATAACTAATAAGAGGAAAACCGATGCAGAAGGAAAGAAACCGACTGCGAAGAAAAAGTTAAAAAGTGAAATTCACATTCCTCAGCAACGGTCGTCCTTGACACCGAAAGATAAACAAACAAGAACTGTCAAAAGGACAGTGGAAGTGGATATGGATCAAACATTTCCTGATAGTAACAACAATGCTACAATCGTAGCATTGAATGAATCCAAATCACAAAGTAGAAGTGGAGAGAAATTGAAAGTCCAAATAGACAATTCAAAACATAGCAGATCAGGATCTAGATCCAGAACAAAAACTGTTGACCGGTCCAGATCGAAGTCTAAATCCCCTGCATATAACATTGGGGGTGCTTCGGCATTGTTAGCAAGTGATATCCATACTGAAGTGGAAGTTCCTGAGGAGGAAGAATTAGATTATGAGGATTATGAACATGACAATATGTCAGATCAATCCGAGGAGGATGACAATTTAAGCAGTAGATCGGTGAGTCCTAATAGGGACTCTATCTCTGAAGTGCAATTTAAATCACCACGGAGGTCTAGCGGTAGCCTAGACAAAAATGATCCTAGGGTGAAGAAACTGCTTGAGGAATATGTGCAAGAAAAAATCGCAGCAGGAGAAATATCACAAATTGGAGTGGAGAGATCCAAAACTGCCAAGGGATCTAGGAACAAACAAGGTAGGCAAAGCATGTCACCATTAATTAAATCACCATTGGATACTACTATTTATGCCCCAGCGCTACATAATGTTGCCAACAGGCATGAAAACCATTTAATAAATGATGTATCTAATTTTGTAGAGAACATCAGGGCCCAGCACTCAAAGGCCAATAAGAGAAACTCTACTGAGACCACAGCGAGGGAAACTAATCCTGATCACGAGGAAGAAGCGCGCGACATTGATGAACCTTCAACCAGCAGCCAACTTTCGAAACAGGAATTGACGGCAAAACTTGAAGAAGCAAAAGAAAAGGCAAATCAGGCCATATTGGAAGTGGAGCAATTCAAGGCATTGATAAATGATCCTAGAGGTGAGAATCTTCAAAATTTTCATAACTTACAAGATACAAACCGTTTCAGGAATGATCGAGGTATTCAGTCCACTGAAACAGAGCAGGTTTGTACTAATCTTTTTAACATGTGGCCTCAGCAAACGGATGACAATCTGTGTGAAGTAAGTGATGATGCATTTTTCCACATTACGTTTCATGTGGATCCCCTCCTTGGAGCAAAAATTGAAAAGGGGGAGTATGTAGATTTGGAGAAACTAATTCCCAAGAATAGGTACAAAAATAGGAGAGACGAGGGGAGATTTGAATGGGTCTCAAAAGGAGGGTACACCTATTTAGCCCCAATAGAAAGAGAAACAAAAATAACAGGAATTTGAAAGTGGGAACAAGCCTTTTGAGTTTACGCAGCTATATATACCAAAAAGAATCCTCATTGGGCTGCCGAGATATGGCAATACATGTATATTGTGAATCATGCTGCCTCTAAGTTTCAGTGGGAAAATGTGGCTGAGTATGATTTTACCTTCAGACAGCTCATGCATTACAATCCAAAAAGAAACTGGGGAAAAACCTATACACAGATGTGGAATATGACCATGGTTGACCCCATTGGTAAGAATTTCAATTTCAGCCACTCAGGTATTGGCACTTCCACTGCGTCGGGTGGTTATCAAATACCAGGGGGTCATAATAGTAGTTTCAATAACCAGGGGCATGGTAGCTCAAAGAGTAAGAAAAAGAACGATCATTGCTGGAAATTCAACAAAGGAGCAGGTCAATGTACCAAAGGTAAGGATTGTAAATGGCCACACAAATGCAAATACTGCAATGCCACTAGCCACGGATTTGCTAAGAGAGGAAATAATTAAAGCAAGTAATTCTGTTAAATTGTAATAATAATATTCTTTTCAATTACGTAGAGGTTAGCATGTATGAGAATTTGGACATTCACAATATTCAAACCCCAGTCAAGGCAGACATTCTGGAGAAGCTCTTGATCGAAACAGGATATAATAAACAGAAAACTAGAGCAATTGTTGCCGGTTTACGGACAGGATTTAAATTGGCATATGAGGGACCAAGAAAGGTTAAAAAATTATCACCTAATTTACCTTTCTCAATAGGAGACTCAATTGACCTATGGAACAAGGTGATGAAGGAAGTTAAATTAGGTAGATACACGGGTCCTTTCAAAAAGATACCTTTCAAATACTACATTCAGTCCCCAATAGGATTAGTATCAAAGGACAAAGGCAGAGATACGAGATTGATATTTCATCTTTCGTATCCAAAAACTGGTGTCTCAATCAACTCTGAAACTCCGCAAGAGAAATGTGCAGTAAATTACCCATATTTCTATGATGCAGTACAGAGATGTATTGAGGAGTTACAATTAACGGACAGAAAACTGGTATTTTCCGCGAAAAGCGATCTCAAAAGTGCTTTTAGGATTTTACAGTTAAAGGTAACCGAATTTATGTTAGTTATCATGAAAGCCACGAATCCAGTAGATGGCATGACATACTATTTTGTAGACAAATGTCTACCATTCAGAGCATCAATATCTTGCAAGTTGTTCCAGGAATTTTCGGATGCATTAGCTCACATTCAGAAAGTTAAATCGGGAAAAAGACCGATTAACTACCTTGATGATTTTTATTTTGTGGCGCATCTTAAATATCTCTGTAACCAGCAAGTACAAAAATTTCTGGATATTTGTCAACTGATAGGATTCCCTGTCTCCTTAGAGAAAACTGAATGGGCTACTACAATCATCACCTTTCTTGGACTCCTCATTGATTCCGAGAAATGCATGGTGGCAGTACCCATGGATAAAATTATCAAAGCAACTGAGCTTGTAGAGTATATCCTGGGCAAGAGAATGGTTACTGTTCACAAGATTCAGCAGCTGTGTGGATTCTTCAATTTTCTATGTAGATGCATAGTTCTGGGTAGAGCTTTTACCAGGCGACTATACGCATTGACTCAAGCCAAATCCAAAAAGGAAAATGAGGTAAAAGCATTGTTTCTGCACCACCATGTCAATGTTACTGGTGAAGCAAAAATGGATCTCAAGATTTGGCTTACATTCCTTCAAAACCAAAATGTTTTTTGCAAACCCTTTTTGGACTGCGTCAATGTAGTGATGCACAAAGCGTCATGTTCTATACTGATTCAACAGCAAATCCCGATTTAGGAATGGGAGGAATTTGCGGTCAGAACTGGTTCATGCAACAGTGGGATGGTTCCTTTGTGTGTGACAAAAAACCAAGTATACAATATTTAGAACTGTTTGCCATAACCACGGGGATTTTGCTGTGGATTAAGAAATTCAGCAATAGATATATAATCATATACTGTGACAATGAAAGTGTGATGAAAATGATAAATGCATCAAGTTCATCATGCAAAAACTGTATGGTGCTCATTCGGATTATAGTTCTTGAATGCATGATAAGAAATGTCAAGCTGACATGCTGACATGTCAGGAGTGAGAAAAATAAAATCGCAGATGCTCTAAGTAGGGGAGACCTGGTTACTTTCATGGATGAAGTTACCAAAATTAAAATAGATATTCACAGTTTGCCAGATGATATTCCCGAGGAGATTTGGCCGATGAAAAAATTATGGTTAGATTAAAATGGCATGCATTAACAAATTAATCATATTTTAATCTAATTTTGTAGGTCACAAAAAATTGGACATCTTATCGATATCCTCAGGCTCTTCCAGAATCTCGGTGCAATACATGCAAGATAGGGTGGAAAGTTTGAAAGCTCAAAGCAATCGATCCACCACTGCTAAAAAATACTTAGATATATGGAGAATTTTCAATCAATTCCTCATTAGATTAGACATCAAACCAAAAACTTGGGAGGAATGTCTCACCCTTTTTTGTGCCTACTTAATTGATCAAAAAAGGAAATCTACAACGATAAAATCTTATATCTCAGCAGTCAAATGGGTTCTAAAGATGGATGGATATGTCTGGAATCAAGACAAGTTGGATCTCACAGCTTTAACCAGAGCATGTAGAATACAAAATGATGTGGCCCATACCAGATTGCCTATTTCTTGTAGTCTGTTGGAGCTTTTATTGTTTGAAGTGGAAAGACTTTTTCCACAGCAGTGCTATCTCAGTAGAATGTATCAAACAGTTTTTTCTATGGCATATTATGGGCTATTACGGATTGGCGAAGTCTCCCTCAGCCCTCATGCAGTTAAAGCAAAAAACATACATCTAGGCATCAATAAAAATAAATTATTAATAGTTCTATATTCGTCTAAAACTCATGGCAAAGAATCAGTTCCACAACAAATCAAAATCACACAAATTGAGAGCGAGGATGAGCAAATAATAATAGCAAGGAACAAAAGAAATTTTTGTCCTTTCTCTCTTGCGGCCCAATATCTACATTTAAGAGGTCATTTTGAGCAAGATCATGAACCATTTTTTATATTTAGAGATGGTTCCCCGCTTTTGCCGCATCAATTGCGGAAGGTCCTTAAACATTGTCTGGTAAACCTCAATTTAGAGCCTAAATTGTATGGTTTTCATAGTTTTTGCGCTGGCCGAGCGGTTGATCTATATAAATATGGAAAAAATTTGATCTTTATCAAACAAGTCGGCAGATGGAAATCGTCAGCAGTTTTCAGATATCTTAAATATTCGGAACTTTAGATAACGTTTGTTTCTAACGTTATGTATTTGCAGAGAACGACACTCCCATCCTGGCATATGACAAGGTATGGATCATTGGAGAATCATTTGTTGCAGCCACAACCGAACACTATTTTCAAAACAGCTCCAGAAAAGAAAATTTCTACATCAAAGAGCGCTATGCTACTATGGTTTTCTGCAGCGACAGGAATCTGAACCCATCCTTACTCGGAAGACTAAGAAATGTGTTGATTAAAGCGATCAACGACCATGTCATCCTGCCTAAAGCTATTTTGCTGGTATTGGACCATGATCTCCTTCGTTTTGCAAACCGCAAAGATGAGCCCATGTTAATGGAAATTCTGGAAAGATTCATTCATTACATTGCAAAGGAATTCCAGGACATCATAACAGAATACAAAGAAATGCTCCCTCTCAAAGCCAAAAAGGATGAATATCCAAGATTTCTTTGGGTGGAATCTCCTTTGCATAAAAACTTCGAAGGTAACAAGCTATGAGTCAAATACAACCAATGTCTAGAGAACATCTTAGATGGCATTAAAACCTTCATGCCCATAAAAATGAAACAAGAATGGAATCCTACAAATGAAAATTTCTTCCAAAGAAATTGTTTCAGCAGTTCAGGTCTCATGAAATATTGGGCCTCTATTGATGCATCCTTTCGACACTGGGAAACAGTTGTGTCACTTAACAAAAAGTTCTGTGACAGCATTTATGGTAAACCTCCTCAATTTGGGCACAATTCAAAAAATACTGATAACTCATCTGCGGGTGGTGACCTTACTACATCAGATGGTGCAGAAATCCAACGTCTGCAATTTTGGAAGAAAAAGTCATGGGCAACCGACCAAACAAGACCATACAAAGTTCATCAATCGAGAGGATGGTGTGGCAGTAGAGGTGGACGCGGGGGACAACACTGGAATTGATTCAAGTGGTACAATGGACCTGAATACAGATACTGACTCTCACAAATTCATGCTTGGGTTAGACGCAGTCGATACGGAAATTTTTTTGTTAACTTCAAGTCATATTGTCAACCTCAAGTGTCTGCGTATGGACTTTCATATTACGAAAAAAATTTCCTTTTTCACCTACGTCTATGTGGCATGGGTTGCACATTAATTTGACAGTAATCTGTCATTTATTGCCTTGCTTTTAAAGGCCTGGATATTCTGTGTGTTAACGTAATTTAGCTATTTATGTATATAATACAGTTATCTGCATATTTAATGTAAATTATGTTGTTGGTGTGTGTTGAAAATAAACCCAATTATCAATATCAGTTAATTGTTGGTTATTCTCTCTTAGTAAAAAAACAATCAATCACATAGTTTTGCAAAATCCACCATCTGAAAATAAAGAAATTTGAAAGAGGTGATCTAGGTGACCTTGAGGTGATCTAGGGAATACTGAACCGCGGCTAATCCCAAGGATTTTCAGTCACGCCGTCTCTTAAAGCGGAGCGACTTATCTGGTCAGTACAGTTGGTTGTTTGTGGGCACTTATAAAATGTTACCAATTTCAAAAATTTGTTTCAGGGCATTCTGAACAACTTTGATTTTTGGACCCTCCTGCCCCCCCCCCCCCCAATGCTTGGTTCTCTGCAGATTTGGCTTGATACATTTTCATACCCCCTTCACCTCTTCATCTTACTCTTCATCTTTTCATCTCACAACTCACTCTTCATCTCCATATTGTTTCATCACATGATCTCTTTTTAACTCTGTACCTTAATCAATTTATCTCTTCATCTACTTACCTATAAAGCAAAGTTATGGTTAAATTAAATTAAATCAACGAAACAGTGCTGGTAAATTTTCTTGTTTGTGGTAAAGATTCATTGGTACTCAAATACTCATGAGTTCACCAAGGAAGGGTCAGCCTATTGAGGTTGATGCGCCAACGAATAGTAAATTTAATACAGAGAAAATCGTTTTGATTTTTCGATGTCACTAATTTTTCAGCACAGTTTATTCCAAATAGTCTGTGAATATATGTTTGATATCCATAGTGAACAAATAGCAACTGTATAAATAGTATACGTGGTGATAGAGACAAGAATTGTAAAGTTGGTCTGCAATATTTGATCATTATATACAGTATTACTTTTTACAATGAAGGGAATTATAAATGGGAGTTGGACATGAATATATCGAGTCATGATGATATTCGTATATTCAAATGTAATTGATATTTTCTTTTAAAAATTTAACCAAACATTTTAAATATTCCTTGTTAGTCACAAATTTGAGACGGATACATTTTTCTTTTCACTGAATTTCAACAGCTCGGCTGGATTGCAAGCTGCAAATAAAATACATTAGAAAATTATGAAAACCTATCAAGAATTAGATGTTTCAAAACATGGTCTACGAATTAGAAACAATTTAGTAATCTAATAAATTTCAAAATGCCTCAATGGGTGGTAAGTTTAGGAATATGTAAGACACTTAATTTTACTTTTCCAACACAACAAGTGAGGCGGGGTGTCGTGCAAACCAGGCGGTTCTTCCCTCTGAAGCGATTCAAAAGAAGATGATCCTGGAAATTCCAATGACAAGGTTGAGCCAGGCAACTGCAGCTGTAAGCATTGCCTCAGGTATGCGGAAGAGTCATAATGATTGTTTCAATGCTGGCAGCTTCATTTGCAAAAGATGCCTTTTCTTTGTGTATTGACACAAGAAGAAACAGTTCGGTACTGGTTGAATGAAATATCTTTGTGCAAAATAAAAAGCAATCAAAGTTGTTGCCATTCATGCTAAAATAATTATGAAACGTATACGCTTTCACCTGTAGAAACCAAACAGCTTCGTGATTGTCATATTGGTTACGCTTCACTGATTATGCGCATGACTTGCTCAATCCCATCTCAATCATGCAGAGATATTGTGCCTATCATAAATGAATTATTTAGTGTAACACCTTTGTTATGAAACTATTATGACACTCTGTTGCAGAAACATTGTACTTGAGGAAGATGGCAAAAGATCAGAGTTGAGTTCAACCCAGACCTGAACCCAGTCCCGAATGGATGCTTTTGTTGGAAATAACAATGTCCATATGCAAATTAAGGAACTTGAGGAAGATGGCAAAAGATTAGAGTGTTACGTTTGCGGGAAAAGAAATAAATCATTAGCATTCTAATATATGTATAAAAATATTTGCAGTAAAATGAAGATGCTACAGGAATTTTCTGTGAAAATTCAGAGAGTGTGTCTGGGGATGGGAGGTTAACTCAAGTGGAAAAGTGCTCTTTTTCATTAAACTATGCATGTTGAGCAACGTGCACAAATCCATCTTGTGTCAGAAACACATGAAGTTATCTGAGAATTGAAAAGGCAATGAATACAATTGACAGACGTTGGTAGAAATAGAGAATATGAAATACGCGTTGAAAATTTTGGCTCCCCAAAAGGATAACTAAAATGATAAAGAGAAATAAAAGTCGCGATGTACTTATTTATGTAATTGAAACTGAAATAATTACAGGCACAGAAGCAAACATTATTGATTATCAAATGGTCGTCACAACAAATATGGACAGTATTAAGTACATATTTGGACAATTAGTTACTTAGTAGTGTGTAAATAAGGTAATCATGATAAATAAATGTGAGTCACAGCTTCCAATAAGAATGACATTGCAAGTTATCCCAAATGCAGCTGTCAGCACACCTGTTAGTTTACCTTAGATACCAGCATGGTCACTGTGCCCAGGGGACATTGCAAACTGTTCTCACAAACAAATTTTCCAATGTCTTCAAAGTCAGCGTGTCAAACGTGATCTGTATCGTAACAGCCTTATTTGAAACGGGTAATCAATTTTAAAAATTGCCATTAGTTAATTTTTTTAACCCAATGTTACGAACCAAAAATAACACTGATAATTTTTCATTGTTGATGAATTTTCTGTGGATGGTCAGAGGTGTTCACATTCCCCGAAAAATAACCTCAGCCTATAAAACAAGAAAGTAATACATTTCAATTTTTGCTGTTTTCAGAACCGTTGCCCATGAGGCTTAGAGCGTTACCACAATCATTTTGGCAGCAGCCGAATAATCCAACCAGTGTGTCACCAGCCAACGCATACTCTATCCTACCACCTCTTATCAACAGAGAAGGACATGATGACCAAGAAATGGATGGTGAGTATCCTGAAAGTTCCTTGTAAAACAAGTCCCAAACCTCCACTAATGCTTGTGGACATGTCTACATGGAAGGAAAAGGCTGGTTGCCATACTGATTCCTATACAGTCAGCAGGAGGCACACCAGAGATGAATCTGAGGATCACACAAGTGAGAAAGCACACAAGGTATCCACCCTGGCTTTGAAACCCAGGTCAGACATCACCAGAAGTCCAAAACGGGGGTATCAGTGGCCCCACAAAAAGGACTTATGTCCTCCAAAAATTAAAAAAAGGTGGTTAATCTACAATCTTTATGTCACCAATATTACAATTGCTTGGTTTATTGTATTAAACTCAACCCCAGAGTTGAGTGTCCACCTGGTCAGTGAGGAGAGCAAGAGTAGTTTAATCTCATGGAGTGACAGCAGTCATTCATGGGTGTTAGTTCATGCACTGGACCTATTTGTGAATGAGGAGTGGCTGGCTGACTGTACTACTGAGTGAGGGGGTAGACTTCTAAGGAGGTGCCTTCCCACAAGATGAAGAATACAAACACTCAGCTGATGTACAGTCTTTATTGTTACTCCTAAGACTGGTTAATGGAAAGTAATGCAACAGAGTCATTAAAGTCTGAAGAAGTGACATCAATAGTCCAATAGTTCTTCTGTAGATCCAATAAATGTACATTCACAATGTGAGGGGTTGGAAAGTCCTCAATAATGCAGTTAACAGACATTCTATGTAGGCA
>JBCAUG010023022.1:0-10609 GCA_038406175.1 Haplosyllis leylae
GCTGTCAGCGGTTACGGCTTGTGTATATTTATAGCCCTTTATTAAGGGAGAATGCGGTTTACCCTCTCATGGCTATTCCTACCGTGAGTTTAAGGTAATCGTATATCGTATTACCTTGCAAAAGTTTGAGTACAAAACAAACTTTTAGATTTTGATAGAAAGATGAAGCATGTTTACTAATATGTTGATTTCCATCAAGAGTTGCAATGGGTTATGATGCAGAAATTCATCGCCCTTTTATGCGAAAATTCATCATTTATTTATGGGCAAAATGACACATGCTGTTCTTGCCTGAACTTTCTGTACTTTGTTTGAATCCAAACGAGGCTTTAAACGATGATGTATTGGCAAATATAATTGTGTCTTTTACTGCATGAGGGGTTTAATAGACTCTTTCCAAAAAGTAAATCACCATCACTTCAAAGCTTTCCAATATCTGGACGTGTCAGTGCCGTGTGCATCCGCAACGTCCCATTCGGGTTTTTCACGATACGCGTTTGTGACAGATATCTACACAGGGAAGAGCAGAAATTTCATCAAAAATCACCCCCAGTCAGGATTGAACCCAGGACCTCTGGATCATCACTCTAATTCTGTACTGACTGTGCTAGCCTGGTATGTGTTGGCCAGAAGATTTCTAAAGTGAGCTTTTTTGCATGCACCACTTCACATGTTGAACTTTTCTAGAATCAACGGAGCATGACTTTACAAAGGCCATAAAAATTCAGGCTGGCAACTGAATGTTGACTTAGCTCAGTTGGTAGAGCATTGGCATGATCCAGGGGTCATAGGTTCAATCCTCACTGGGGGCAATTTTTTGCTCTTCCCTGTGTAAACACGTATCGTGAACTACTATATTGAATACAGTTTGTGAGTCGGGGTAGATATTTGGAAGGGGAGGGGAAAAATTACACAATTTCCTTTGAATAATCGTTGTGTGTCCGTGCAGATAGTGAACCCAATGGGTAAAACACATTATATCAGTTGAGACAGAGAGAAAGAATTTTGGTCAGTATGACGTCACGCATGCCCGCCGTCAGTAAGGAACATCTATTATCTGACTTTATATCAATAATTCTATAATATCTGTAATTATTTCAGAAATCAATTGAAAAAAAATTCTTAAGACATTTCAACAATTTAACAAGCAATGCTTGTGAATCAGTGAATCTGCAGTTGATGTCCTTTTCTCAGATGACATTGAGATCTCCTTGAATGGAAAGTATGGTGCAGCCTATGAAGAAAACCTGGGCGATACCCATATCCCCAGTGTCCTCAGATAAATACATGTGACTGTGTGTGCGGACTCAGCACCTCGTTTATTTTTATTTAAGTCACTTCAGTGATTCTCATTCGTAATGGAACGTAGTCTGTGTCTGAGAGTCATAATTAGATTTCCAACCGTTTTCCAGCTGATTCTGAAATGCTTGCAGATCTTATGCGCGTGATTTCGTCGAAGAGGGGATTGATATAATTTTATGTTTACCTTTAAGTATGAAATAAACAATAGCACCTGCTATGTGAGGCATTTAAAAAATTTTTAACAAAAAACAAATGTATGGACAAATGGATAGGACAACAAATATCAAAAAATTGCCCCATTCTTGGTCTTAGAAAGTGGATGTTCTACAACACATTAGCTCTGTAAGACAGTTATCACTATTCGTAATCTTGCTTTCCGTACACACAACCAAACAAACCCTGCAGCAAATCACAGAACTTCCAGACAAACATTTGAAGAAAAAGTTATCCTTAGGCTGTTTGCTTTCTCAAAGTATCTACGGAAAAGCTAGTTAAGAAGCCTTCAGCCATTTTGTTCCTGGAAGTGAGAATCTTAAAAGAGTTATTGTGCCTCTGACTCTTTATCCAAATGGCTTAATATACAGTCCATTATAAAATCAATACCCAGTGCCTGCATAGGTTAAACTTTCCCATTATGTCCCTAACACCCTTACCATGCACTTTTCCTTGTCGTCTAGTAATTTATGTAGCATTCGTTCCAGTGCAGAAGAGTAAGGAACTAGAGAAGATAAATGCTTTGCACTTAATAGGGGTAATGCTGGTGTAAGAATTTCACCAATAACTTTTTCCATGCTTGATTACCAATTTATAATTGCCCTTTCAATAGAAAACAGTTGGATATCACTGGTTAAGATTTTCTTTAATCCAGCGGTAGAAAAAATACCATTTCGCCAAATACTCTTTGCAAGCGCCATTAGAGGAACAAAAAGTTTCATTGAAAGAACACACACGATAATAATACGGCAAAATAAATCATTCAAACTTTTTTTTTAAACTTATTGCAAACAACCAGGGCAGAGACATATCACTATGAATTATACGAACACAATTGGAAAACTCTTTGGTTAACAGTCCATGGGGAAACTGTATAGAGTATCTGCGATAGCCTTCACCTAGACTTCAGGAATAATCTGGGTGTCTGCCAACCACTGTGTTCCACCACCTGTTCGAGACGTAACATCTGCTCTGGGATTGATCTTGTGTACTTTCTGGTCAAACATAGCGAATGCCATCATCTGTTCTATTCCCTGCTTGTGTAAAGAGATACGTAGACTTTGTCAATAGTTTCCGAAACAGGAACAACAGACATCTAATTTATTTTCTTACAAAGCGTAAGTACATTGTTGATTGTATTCCACATTATTTGAAACTACCTACATTATCTTGAAAATACCTGCTGAATGATATAATTTGGGCATGAAACATTCACCTGTGATGTCAATGATGCTGAAAATATCTGAATCTATTTGTCTGATGGAAACATGACATTTGTACATAGGGAGTAACAAAGCTGCGTAATACAATTTATAACGTATCACTCCACCAGGGAACCAGGAAACTCCTTCAATGGAAGCATTAAAATATAATGTGTTCTAGTAGATCAATGCTGGAATGGTCCAACAGAGATACATGTACATGGGATTTGTTGAAAGGAGACAGGAAAAAGTTTGGATTTTGGTTGTGTCTTTAGAAAAGTAGAAATGGTAACGCGAGAAAATGTGTAATATAAAATATACTATTGCCCACAAAAATGGCATTATTGTCCATGTTATGTATCACTGAGCATGGTGCAATAATATTGGTTTATTGACTAAGGTCAGCAGCGAGCTCGTTTTCACATTTCAGGCGATTCCTTTCATTTCTCAGTCAATGTGACATTTTGTGCACGAGAATAAATAGAATTTCTCAGTAATTCTTAGGTGGAGCATCATGGAAACGACAGTAAATTATATTTCATGGCAAGCTGGATGGTTGAAATACTAATATTCTATGACGATATCCTTAGTGTCGCATACGTACCATCTGTGTCTCTGTGTGTTGTGACTGTCGCTTACATTGCATTGTTCAAATTAAATGGTCAAAACCTTTCAGCCCGTTTTGCCCAAGGTTTAGTCACAGTTTATGACAGTAGGTTCTTCTCTTGTCAGTATCATTTTACATTACAAGTTACATTCTGCAGTGCACCTTTAGTTACAGCCGTCTGATTCGAACAATTCAGAATCAAATTTAGTTCTCAGAGGATATCTTGATACGTTTTGTCAAAGCCTCAAGAACACCTGTGTTTGTTCCATAGTTACCGCCCGCGTACGTAGTACGATGGGAGGTAATGTTTTCAGCCTGTTCACACTGGGGGGACCATAATAATACTCCCATTATACTTCCACTGGTCCCATGTCCTTTCCAGGGGGGTTACCCCACCTCCACCCCATAATACTTCCACTGGTCCCATGTCCTTTCTAGGGTGTACCCCAGTCCTAGGTAGGGGGGTACCCCTGGCCAGCTCAGGTTGGGATACCTCCCCAGACAGGTCAGGTACTGGCTGTGCGCCTCGTGCGGTTTCCCACTGGAGAACTTTCTTGTCTTGTGTTTACTTTTCAGAAATGACAGTATGCATTACATAAAGAGTATGGAAAGGAGTGAAAATAGCGGAACTGGATTGACATTTGTTTTATGTTCGAAAGAACAATTTCATAATTAGATGAATACGTTAAATTTACAATGGGAAGATTCGATTTCTCCTAATCGTCTTTGAAATAATCCAAGTTACACAACCATTTCACAAGAATTACAAACATTTTACTCTCAGGAGATGAACATCTAAATTGCAAGTTCTGTGACAATGAAAGCAAGACGTCTGTTAGTCCAATTACTCATCAGAAAGCGTGTTGTGTTGAATTTCATTGATTGCATTCGTATTCTGGGAATTAAATTGGCTTTCTTTTTTCATTTCAATTAGATTTTGTGCCAAAAATGAAAGTGATATGAGAAAACTGCTATCTTTTTACATCTGATTAAAAGGGTTTAAAAGGCTGTTTTTTCAAATAATTTATCACAATATTCAATTCATATATACTATATTTTTCTTGCTTAGTTCTACCTAATTTCGTCATGGTCATACCGTTAATCACGATCAAAGATAGAAAAATATTTTTCTAATTAATAGCAGTACATATATTTAGATTTAGTTTGAAATTTCAAAATTCAGGATTTAGGATTTTGAAAGTAATATTTATCGGGAGGAAAATCGTAAAATTACCTTCCAAAGACAAACACAAATTGTCATTGCAGACAGCAGGTGTCGTACCAGAGGTGAATCTGAGGACCATACAAGCAAGGAAGTATGCAAGGGATTCACCCTGGTTTTTAAACCCTGGTCAGATATCACCAGAAGTCCAAAACAGGGGTATCAATGTCCCCAAGGGAAAGGACGTATGTCCTCCAAAAATTTATTTTAAAAAAAGTTGTCAGTAAATCTGTAGAATAAGCCACAAAACTGTACTTTGGACAAATGACTCCACGGCAGCGCACCATGTTTAATTCATGGGGCGCCGTTTATCAAATATTCCATTCAGAAAAGGATGTAATCCAATATGAAAAGAGCTGATCACTGGCTCATTTGACTTGCATTGCTCTGATCCAGAATACACGCTGGGCATTCTGCAAAGAACACGATTGGTGCGTGATCCAGCCAGAGAAGCAACCTGCTATTTTTTATGTATTTGATTTCTATTTCGGTAGTTTCTCTTCCTAATTTTTTTTCAAAATGAAGAGATTTTTGTCCAAGTAGACGAACTGATGACACCATTGGTGTGTGAGTTAGGACCTATTTAAAGCTCTACATAACCACAGATGTGTCAGAAGGTAATGCTGAAAACATTTGGTGGACTGATGAGGAGATCGGGGCTTTGAATCCAGCCTTTGTTAAAATTATTTTTGTTTAATTCATCTAAGTAGACAAAAGTATTTTTGCCACACAACTGTGAGCAATTGTGTAAGTTTGCAAAAAGGGGAGGAATTGTTGTTGATAGGTGCTGGTGTAACATCAACCCAATTTATTAGAGCATCGTGTTGTGAGTGTCAATGTATTTGATTGGCGAGACAGAATTGCAGCTACATTTCTTGGATTGCATTTATTTCCATCTTGCAATACGGAATGTACTGTAGAGGTGAATGTTCTTTGCTCCAGTTCTCGTAACGAAACAGAAAATGGAATCATCAAAGAGAAACACGAAATTAAAATATTTTAAGATGTCAACTACATGAGTGCAATTTCTTACGAATAATGTAGAACACTACTACGATGTTACTACTTCGCTGCATTTCGGTCTCAAAACTCTCAAATTCCATTTTGTTAAACGAAGATCATTGGATGGGAGAGAAGAGTATATTCTCTCAGTGCAGTGGCCGTACAAACAAGTGATAAAGAAATCCACACAGTGATGACTTCGATGACTTTGAGTAGACCTCTGAGTATATCACTTTCGGGTACCATATTGCTGCACTGACTGCAAATAGCACTTCTATTTCCAAGGAGAATGACACATTTCGAAAGAACCATAAGTTTATGGCCCTGAAAGTGTCATTCTGATTCTGACCAAACAAACGCCAGAGCGAATGTGAAAGTAACGTTAGTTCGCATTTTGTTTTGCATAATTACTGCAGATTGTTAAAGAGGAAACTCAGCAATTTGTGGTAAAGTAAGTGGGTAAAGGACTCGGCTGCCATACTGGCTGCAAAGAAGTCAGCAGGTGTTGTACCAGAGATGAATCTAAGTAATCCATCGTGCACAGGTAACAAAGCATATAATACAAGGATCCATTCTTGCCTTGAAATCCAGGTCAGGCACCACTAGAAGTCCAAAACAGGGGTACCAGTGACCTCATAAAAGTACCAATTTATATTTTATTTTATATCTAAAACCTGTTATTAAACTTCCTTCAAAAATATTCAAAGTAAATTGCACCCAATGACCACCAGAATTTTACTCTGTTTTCGAGCAACTACAAGCTCTTTCACCTTCTTTGATGTTTCCATGATGTAGACACTACCATCGAAAGTATTCAATAGGAATGGCGCTTTTACATCCAATTTTTCTTTGGTGTAAATGACATTTAATGTCCAATTGAGCAGCAGAGATTACTTTCTGAGTACGTTATTGTAAGAACTGTCGAATCGGAGTGTTGTTTATTGCTTGACCTCGGTCGCTTTTCATTTTATCAACATGAGTGATACCAAGATATTACCTCAATAAATCGTCCTTTTTTGAAAAAATTTAATTGTGTCTCAAACCCGTGGAAAATCTTAAAGATTGCTAAATTATCATAACAAAAGCGCAGAGATATTTCACATTATCAACATATGTGTACATGGATAGCTTCCATGAATAATGCTTTAGTAAACATCCTGTAAATTTTTCATTTTTACACATCAAATTTTAGTAAATTCCATAGTAGAAGAAAGGGAAAATATGGTCGATCCCAAATAATCAAATTTACATTTTATGTCCGAGAAATGAATTTAAATGATGGCTCAAAGTAAACGTAGAAATAGTTAAATCTAAATAGAATTTTCACATATATATAAAATGAAGCAAAAGCTTTGTGGATTCATGAATGAAAATCCTGCTATTCCAGCACTAGACTCCACTGCACCCATTAACTTGCTGAACGTTTGTAAAACCAATTCTCACAGGGTTGAACTTTAAAAGACAGAGACATATCATAGTGAATGCTAAAGAAAGACAAATATTGTTAACAACTCCTGTTTCCAAAAGAAAAGGGTTAAAACATATTGTCCTCCTGTTTTGTAGTAAAGTATCTAATGTGAGCACTTGTGGTTGTTTCCTATTTATATTGGACAAGTGAGTTATTCTGTTTACCCTAAGCAAAGCTGCAAGTCTAAACTCCAATCATGCAGAACTTTGGAATAACTATGAATAACCCATCTGACATATTTTCAATAAAGGACTTGTCAACTGACCTGTTTATTATAAATTATTGTTTTCTGAGATAATCTGGGTCAAATGGTCCCGATTTATTGTGACCCGTCATTGTCCCCGCGAGGTGCTGTAAACCCTTCTATTTGTTTTAAGTAATTACTGCCCCCGACCACCTCCTTGCGGCGCTTATCACGACGACAGGGAAAACACTTAGACGGAGGAAATTGGCAAAAAAGGCTACATCTAGGTTTTGCGAGAAAATCTTTGTAGCTTTTTCTCTATATATTTTTACTGCAGTGTTGTTGTCTTTGCTGCAGTTTCTTAATGCAATGTTGCAATTACGTTTGATGTAGGTTACAGCTGCTTTACAAACTGCTACATGATAAAAGTTATTACGGAATTATGAATTGTTAACACGTGTGTTTTTATCACCTTTTGACATGACAGATATTTTAATTCTATTTTGAGTGAAACGCACCTGTGTTGAAAAACCTAATTCCGGAAATGCAGATAGAAATGCTGCATTGCTGCTCGTTTCCCTATTAAAGGAATCTGTAACAGAGCTTTGTGTGCTCAACGTTTCAACTGTAGCAAGGAGTCCTTTGAACACGAGATACATCGTCATAGACATAGGTAACTTACAAGAAGTCGGGAAAAGCTCACGGCCATCAAATTAATGGCGATCTTTGACAATTGACATTCTTGTGATAAGTCCTGTGTCACGAGTACAATGAAGTCAATTAGTCTTCCCCCACACACTGACCGTGATTCCAAATGACACTCCCACTCGTAGGAGTCAATTCAGTGTACCGACCTTGAGTGGCCGAATGGTATACAGCGCTGTACTCGCCGCACGAACGGTTGTGGGTTCGAGCCCTGAACCTCCACCGATGTTTGTGGACACATCTTCAAGTATGTGGATCACACAGGTGAGAAAGCATGCAAGGCATCCACCCTGGCTTTGAAATCCAGATCAGATGTCACCAGAAGTCCAAAACAGGGGTATCAGTGCCTCCCCCACCCCCACGAAAAGGACTTATGTCCCCAAAAACTTTTTAAAGAAAACAATGACATTTTGAACATAAAAACGAAGAGATTCAACGGCTGAAGTGAACCATTCATCCTTGATTGATAATTTAGGTAAGGTAAAGCCAATGCAAAGAGAAAATTCAGAATATGTCTCTCACCGACTCCAGTGGTAAAATTTACAATATACTCGTCACTATATACCCAGTTGAATTCTTTCGGTGTTACAGTGATTCCAAATGACACCCTTTGCCGTATGATGTCACACTTGGTTTCTCGATCAATGCAGACATAGATAGTGGAAGGTCAATGCAATTACTCACTTCAGTTACATGTCAAAACCCACATTTGTCGTGGTACTCAAGACAATCTCAGAATAACGTTCATGTTTCACAGCGCTTTGTTTGCCTTTGTGTCAGATTATTTATGTCTGTAATCTTTTAATATTAAATTTGCTTTTTAAAATCCTACTTGGAGTAACAACATTTCATTTTTTCAACTTTTTGGGTAATCAAAGTTTTCTGCCTGAACAATAAAAGTAACAAGAATTCCAATACATTGGAAACAACGCATCACTCCCTCCTTTACTACATAGCAATCGCGAACATGCTTGTATATTGAAATAGATTCAACGGAGAGCGTAGGATTCAATGTTGAACATAAAATTTTCAAGATAGTGCTCAAGGCAATTTTGATTTTATTAAATAGATCATATTCTTTCATTTTCATCGCATAAACCATTAAGAATAGTTTGTGCAGAATAAAGTTTGGAGCCAAAAGACAAATTCACCCGGTTAAGGTTAAGGACAATTACTTTCCTGGCAATTTTACCAGCAGAATTATTTCACAGTCGATGTGAGATAAATTTATTTAGATTTAGTAATACTATTTCAACCATTTTGCAAATGGATCCATTGTGCTGGAAGTGCTGTTTCAAATTACCATCATGTGCCTATTTTGTAAACTCAAGTTCTAGCAAGTCTACAAACGTAGATCTAGTTAAAGTCACATTTTTAAATGAAAACAAAATTTCATGAATAATGTGACCTGATTGAAAGAAAAACACGTTTTGAAGAAGAATAATCTATGTGATATATTCATCGAAATATACCGGATATTCGTAAAGTGGAGGAATTAAACAGCTTGATTTATGATGTATTCGATGACATTTAAATGGAATTTTCTATTATACATCTTAACTATTCATTAATCTACGATGCTATGGTAATACACAGAATTCCTGGTATAACATTAAAAACATAAACGACGAAAACCAAGCCTGACATTAAGTTTCATCCAACATCTCTGTGTAGTTATCATTAAGGGCTTGTTCACACTGTCCGTTTTTTTATGATTATGACCGCAATTCCTCTTATCGCAACAAATGGATTGTACAGGACTTAATGAAAGTGTTCACACTGTGTGACTGCGACAACATCACCAGCTCCTGTACAGCCCATTATAAGCAAAAACAAATCGCAGTCGCAATCAGAAAAAACGCACAGTGTGAACGAGCCTTAATTAGGTGGCGTAAAAGCATCTGAGGAGCGGATGAGAGACGATCATGTTCTCTCATCACGTAAAACGGTCCATCGCGTGCCAAGGATTCCACGCTTGTTATGTCACTCCTAATGGTATTCAATCTGCGCTCACTGATAACGCAATGATTACTCAAGCAACCGAAAACTCTTCCCTGAAGTTTAAACCCGAAGGGAGACTACGTTGTCTTCAGCAGGAAAGAAATAGCAAATTCGCGTTTAAAGACTTTCAGGGCAATTTTCTATTCATCATCGCAAATAATTATTTTTAGGAATGAAAGTTGCCTTAAAAATCTTTAAAATAGTTACACAAACTCTATTGTCATGGGTTATTACACGACCTTCAGTCTCGAATTCTTTTGAACTTTTAATCCACTCAATATCGTTATTTGACTTGTACTAGTATGACCATGCTAGTAGTGGGACAATGCTCTCACCCTTTGGGCTTGAGTATTATTTTTGATAATCAACAAGGCTTCGGTCTTTAACTGGAGGTTGGAGGTAATGCACGTTGAATTCCTACCAGAGTTTCTCAAAATAGAATACTAATGTTTCATTTATCTGATCAGATTTGAGTACTATTGATAAATCGATGAGAACGACTAACGTGAAGCTGAAGAGAGAAGTCGTTATCCCATCTTCAATCTGACCCAGATAGGAATTACTATCCATTTCATATAGGTGATATATAATTAAGGGAATGGAAAGCGAGCAGATGGGGGAGTAAATGAGTAATATGCTGCAGATGGTTCTGTTAAGAGGGTGACTCTCATCTGCATGAGACGTCAGCTGGAATACCTAACAT
>JBCAUG010023033.1:0-10609 GCA_038406175.1 Haplosyllis leylae
GCTCCTTCACTTCACAAATAGGTCCAGTGCACGAACTAATACCCATGAACAACTGCTGTCACCCCCTGAGATTAAACTACTCTTGCTCTCCTCACTGATCTGGCGGACACTCAATTCTGACTGGGGTTGAGTTTACTTACACAAACCAAACTAGTGTAAATATTGGTGACATTTGCAAATGCAAATTTTGAATTTTCACTGTTTACCCTTAAAACGAGACATTTTAGCACGTTGTACGTCCACCTACAACAAAGAAATTGCACTAGTTGACAGACATGACGTTTAAACGACTAAGTTGTACTAAATTTGATTAGAGTTTGATTTATTATAAGGATGACATGAATATATATTTGCTGTGAATTCAAAATAAAATTTTTCATTGCCATTCAAGGAGGCAATTTTGTGAATTTATGATTATTTCTTTCCAATTTGATTCTGTGTCCAGCAATTTAAATAGATTAAGAAAAAAGAAAACCATAAACCATTTTTAATTTAACAATTGTGCCAAGTCTGTAAAAGTAGCTTCAAAGAGAAATGATGATGATATCACTCTATAAATTCAAGAAACTTTATAATGCACGAGACAAATATATACATAATACAGGTTAGATAATCAAACTACATATTCGAACAATGCAGAAGATGTGGCCTGTTTCCTATTTTTAATCTTAACAAATAGAAGAAATTAAAATTTATTAAAGCCTGGGAAAAACATTTCAATTTATAAATAATTCAGTCGTAGAATTCGAGAGAATGCTATTATTTCTGAACAAATAATTACAAGTTAACAGCAATAGGCTTAGGAAACTGTAAAGATTACATTTTTGCCAATTACAAAGACTATTGAATGTATTTGGTGGTATTTTACAGATATATATCTTAAAATAGTATGTTTTCCATATGACTGCTGTTCAAACTGTGTGTTCTATCTTGAACTGAATTACTCGTAGCTGATTTCACAGACATCAGCTGACTGGTTTCCAAATTCATCTATCATCACGATCCTACATCCGTCCTGTTCACAGGGGCATCTGTACTCACAGGAAGTACTTCGTGCATTTCCGGAGGTCACCTGGTCACATGACTTCACATATTCTCTGTCGCACTCAGTTGATTCCTTGAACTCGTAAATTATCTGAACAAATTCAACAAAAGTTTTAAGTATAATTACTTTGACTTACTAAATAATAAATGAACACTTTGTAATAATTCAAAATGCAATTGCGCTAAGTAAATTTGTTGATGCAGAAATCATACAATGGCTGCTGGTAAACAAAACATATCTGTTTTTCCTATTTTGTATTCTATTCCCAGATGAATTAGGTGTTTGCAATTGGAACCAGTAAAGCAGAGGGATAAACTGACCATAGGTATGGTCTGGAGGAGGAAGAGGGGATACCCTGACAAGGTGACCATAACTCCTCCCCCTTGCCCAGATTTGGTTCTGGTCCAGGAAAGGGAGGGTAGGGGGTACCCTGACAAGGTGACCTACCCTTCCCATCCGCACCTAGGTCAGGTCTGGGTATGGAGGGGAATGGGAAAGAGGTACTCTGAGCCAGTCACCCCACCCCATTCCCGTATTACCTTCTTACATGCCCTCCTCTTGCACAGCTAGGTCTGGTCTAGCATGGAAAGGATGGTGGATCGTGTTGAGTGTTGCCTCTTAGTGTTAATGGCAGGCTTTTTTGTTTATAATATCTAAATCTCTCTTAAATTTTGCTCAAAACTCATGTGATCTTCTATTTCAACCAATCATACCATTGGAAACTTCATCATTTTGTTGTATTGTTATGAGACTTTATCAATAGTTTTGATTATTGACTCCTTTGATTTAAATGCTTTTTGGGGAAATTAGTTAATAATTACTTTCAAGTCATTTTCATAGGAATGCGGATTTTCAAAATCTTAATATGCACCGATACATCAGTTATGAAATCCACTGTGTCGCACTAATTTGTCTGAGAAATTAACTGTTCGACATTTGAACTGGATTTACCTTTTTTGCTCTGCAATCCACTTTCTGGCTGAAGTACACCCGAACAAGTCCATCTTCAATAACCTGAGGGATGATCAGGTCAAGTCGGTTTCTGTTCATTTTGAACAAAGTGTTCAGGACATTGAGGCACGTCTCTGGGATGAAATCAAACAGTGCTCCGAGGAGGTTTTCTGGGTCATCAACGTTCGGCAGGATTCCTGCATGAGCTGAAAAGTAATAACATATTTTCGCAAGATGCAGTACTTCTTGTGCATCTCAAATAATTCTTTGATCTTTTGGTTTCAAAATACAGCAACTGTCCTGGCTCCTGGTAGAAGCCATTTTCTAAGCTAAACTATTTGAATATTTTGATATTTCAATTACACTCTTGGATTTGGAGTCATACTACGTGGTTTAGACATGATTAAAAACTGATGGAGTGATGCTCAAAACATATTGGGAAATTTACTGAATTGTTTACAGGAATGGTTGCGCTGGTAATTGTAATTGACTAAACGTGTGCAGAATATTTTTGTTCTGTAGGGGTAATATGTAGACATTTTACTTGATGATAAGTGGGAAGTTTCTGTACTCTTTGACACTACCGATAATTACCCTTCGCCATGCATACATAACGCAACGTTTTTGCACAGGTCTGGTCATCTAAGCCTTCAGAATCCACGAAGCCACAATTTTCGTTTCTCCCTCCATTTAGCAAATTAAACATAATTCCTGTCGGTAGAGTGGTGCCATCTGTGAACGTCCAGTTTCCCTCATCTCCCTCGTCAGTCAGTCCAACCCACTTGTATCCTCTAACAGTATAAAAATGTTTAAATGTTAAGTTTGAAATGAAACAGCTCTAGTACCAATATTTATTGTTCTTCCAGTATTTTAAGTAAAATATTCTGAAAGAAAACTAAATCAAAACCCTAGTAAGCTGTTGATGAATTCTAGTTCTTTCTGTGAGCGGAAGGCCGCTAGATGTCCTCCTGGTAGTTTGTTACATTCAGCCTCTGCATCGGAAAATTTCATCCTATTACGGTGAGCTCCCAAACATCTTCCGTTGTATAATCGGTAGTTCTCGGGACAGTAGACGGACATTTCTGCAAAATTTAGTAGGGTAAATTCAGTCTTTCTTTGTGCATGAAAAAGAAGCAAAAATCAACACTTTTAGCATTCCGGGGGTCGGGGGGGGGTGGGGGAGGGTTGGTATGGGGCTGCGGTGAAACGAGTTTATACGTTCGTGTTGTTCTCCCATTAGCTCGTAATGGAGTTTTTCACAATCACTCCACAATACAAGGATGCCAACATTTCCAACTTTGTTTTACCTGTTTCATTTAAAATCAGCCCGTCCAACATAACGTTTAACCCCTTAAATATAATCCTTGTATACCCTTGATTTCTAATTTCACATTTACTAGTATTAGTTGATGTAAATAAAGATGAAAACTGCAAATATATCAGAACACAAAGTTGGCAATAATGTTAACATTGCCAACTTTGTGTGTTTGTGAAAAATTCGAATGGCTCTTTTATTGTGTCCACAAACATACTCACTTACCTCAACTTCTGTGACACCTAAACTGTTTGTTTAGTCGAAAGGATCAACTTTATGACAAAACAAACATATGTGATCTTAACCATTGATTTAAACGACTTAAACTGTAAAATATCAAGAGTGAAGAATTCCATTTTGGTGACTTGTTAATGTTGTTTCATGCCACACTGTACCTGGAGGGTGTTTATGCCGTACCAGGTACCGTGTCCTCCCATCTGGCCCCCTGCACTGCTCTGGACCCCCATCTGGCCTCAGACCCATCTGACCCCTCTAGCCCCCTGCTCCCATCTGGTATGGGGTACTCCCCTCGGACTGGATGCTCAGTTTGATAATCATTTCAATCTGACCTCGCGTGCTCCCTTCAATATTTCAAAGGGAGCTCAAAACGTTTGAAAATTTTCAAGAAAATCAACAATATTTCGAACTAAACATTACCAAATTACATATACTGAGGAGATCAGCGAGGCAGATTGCATGTAAACAAGTCCATCAGTTTGTCCACATGAAATTTTCTATCGACACCTTGCTGATTCTTCTAAGCTTTTGAAAAACAATTTAACCATAGTAAATTTGAATGAAGTTAAATCAAATTCATTGACGAAATCGTTTTTTAAAAGTTTAGGAGAATAGGCAAAGTGCAGTCAAATAATTCCACGTGGATAAACTGATCAATCAAAATGTTTAGCATATAGGCATATTTTAAAAACAGTTGTGAAAATATTGGAAGATTTTTATTTTTTCAGTTTGCCTGCAATCCGCTATGCTGATCCCCCCCGATATAATTAAAACATCTTAGCATGTAAATTAACAATCAGTTTCAATTTTTTATGCATAGCTGGAAATGGTCTGTTGAATGAAGGAACATTTTATCAAAGCCGTATCAAAGTTATCAAAGTGTACGGCAACAATTTTAAAGACATCTGGTCATCTTAATATTTATAAATTGAAATTCCAAAGTTGGAAAGGCCTTACAATTAATCAAAGCGGCGGGGCGGGGGTCAAGCCGGTTTTTACACATTAAAATGACCAAGTCTTCCCCAGAAATGCATAGAAAAGCCGTGTGCAGAAAAACAAACTTTTGATTCTACGTAAACTTAGCATCGAGATGACTGTCGATTTCAAACAGGTCCATTGCACCTTTCAATAAGTTATTACAAAAATGATGATTTGTTTTCAAGTTCAGGAACATTCTGCATACATTGTCTACATACATTCGTGTTTTTCCTATTTTGGTTTTGGATATTGCTGCATTAGTTGAATTAGACTAATTCATCTAATTGCACATGGATACTAGAATTGACTATTCATTGATAGGTAAACTCTTCAATTATCCATTATCCATGAAGCAGTTCACTATTCATGGATAACATAGCATTATACATGGATGATGTAAAATGAATGAGCACTCTCCATGGATAGTGAAAAATGAATTGCACTATTCATAGATGGCTAAATACATTATGTATGGACAGATTACTATTCATAGATAATAGATTCCAGTATCCATGAAGCACTTGTCTAATTCAACCAATTAGATGAATTGACCTAATTTCAAAACCAAAATAGTAAAAAAGGATTTCATTAAATTCTGTCTTCAGTTTTAGTACGAGTGTCTATAAATTTTTTTTTTTACATATTTTAAAGTGTACAGAAAATACTGAAATATTTGCAATAAACTTTCGATATAAACAATTCTAGACATTAGTAAAGAGATCTGAGCTACTTTTCAACTTTTTGATTTATACCATATATTAAAATAGTACTGAAAAATTGGAAATTCAGCTTGTACAAACCTCGCGCACACACGTAATGCCTCTTCGACGCTTCTCCTACGTCATGGAAACAAGATCCATGGTTTGCATTAATCATGATATCACGTTCGTCAAAACCCTTGTTGTCGTTCGGCTCATAGACACACCAGCTGGTGGCCGCAATGGCTTTGCCTCAACAAGAAAATCAGTCTCGCTTTTCATATTAGGGAAAATGCATTCTAAATGTGACAATTGAGTTTTTCCTTTTTAAAATTGTATCTTAAATTTGTTGAATTTGTTTATTTGATTATTTTGCTACCAGTGTTTGTAAATATGTAATACAGGTAGTAATTAGTACTGGTATGTTGAAATTGTGTGCATAAGTATTTATTTCCTTGTTAACACAGGTACATAACCCATACCCGTGTTTGTAAAAAAGGAACACCAATATTTCAAAAAATTTGACTAATTTAACTATTTTTTTGCAAGTATATCTGTAGTTTAAAGACATTTTATGACTATGACTAGACTGACAATCAAGAGGTTGTGATCCTATATCCAAGATATCCATTACTTGAAATAGATATTCAAATTCAAATGAGGACAAAATCACAAAAAATATGGGTTAACCCTTTCAGCATTGCAAAATTAGAGCCAATGGTCGAAATTGGCTGTACCACTAATTCTGGGCAACCATGGAATTTGGATACAATTTCAAAAACGTCACGCATAGAGATTTCCTATTCCAATAGAATTGTATTGATGGGAAAATGGTATCATGCCCAGAAAATTGAGATATCATGCCCAGAAAAAGTGAAAACTGCCCAGATTCTGTGGTTGCGCAGATTAAGTAGTACAGCCACTGATTCCACTCACCAGATCCCTAGTACCATCCCTCATTGGTAGCCAATCCGGGAGGTTGCTTGATTCCCAACCGGATGAAGTGTGGCACCGGATGGCCGTATACTTCCGGTACCTTGTTCCCGAAAGCCTGTAGTTCACTTTCATCGTGAGGAACATACAACCTGATGACAAAAAAGTGAGGTGTAAGTATTGGTAGCAAAACAATTAAAAACATTGCTCTGCTGCAGAATGGAATAATTATGATAGATTATGTATTCGTTACAAACAAGAAGTTTGCCATGTTTAGTGTAATTTGCTTAATTAATTGAATATCATTTTCCTCAGAATAATTTTCACGATATCATTGGCGAATTCAAGGAATATTTGGTACAAACAAACTGAAGATAAGAAAAGCCACACATGAAACAGCTGTCAAAACAACATAAATGGTACTTAAAAAAACTGCTTTATTGACCACAACTACATTTTACGAAACAATCAGAACAAGAAAGTCCTCCTGCGTGATCGCAAGAAGCATACCACCCGTGCCGCACAATCGTCCTGGCCCTTTACAATGGGGGGGGGGGGTAGGAGGCTAGGGGGGAGGGGGAGGGGGTGCCCTGCCCTGGTGTGGCTTACATTTCTCCCCAACCCCATGATAGAGACCAGACACTGGGGTACCCCATCCTCCCTCCCTTCCCTGGTGGACAAACAAACTGAATCCATTATATACCTTCCCCATCCTTCGGATGCGGGCGGTAAAAATATTAGAGTAATAGAATGTTGAAGAGTCATGCAGGACTTCAATACCTTCTGACCGGTAATTGATCATTCGTTTGATCAAACAAGGACATATATGTGTTGCACAATGAAAAAAATTGAAGTTACATATTTGCGCCAGAAAACAACTTTTGATTTTGGTTATGTAATCTGCTTATCCCAATAGTATAGTGTGCCAAAAAAAAATTCACACCTTCAACAGAATGTTAACAACTTACCAAGCAGAGGGGTTGAACGAGCGACAGGCTTTAGTTGACTCCGAGTAGGTCGCGGCTGAAGAACTGAAGTAGAAACACGAATCGAGAAACGGCTCGAACCCCTCATGGCAAACTGAAAATAGAAATGTAATTCGTATTTGAAAATGTGGGCCACAAATACTGCTTTTTATAATAAAACCAAATTCGGTCTTGGAAAATTTTTCAATCTTATGCCAATTGAACATTTTATCTTACCCCTGGTGTACAGTGTTTCGGCTGCAATCCACATCGCTGTGTGAAATGCAATGAATTTCACCAGTGCTTTCATTTTGAAGGTACTTGCTTCAAAATATCTTGTCCCCTTCCAATGAATGTTCCCTGCAAACAGTTTTGTTGACGTTCTTTCTCACTCAAAAACAACGACAGAATGATCAGTAAATTGAATCTTGAATTGTTGTTTTGAACAAATACAATTCTTTCTTTGAAACAGAGCTTATAATAGAAACTGGCAATTTCGTGACAAGTCATAACTTTTCATTTCATGAATATTACAGATCTCTGAATTACAATCTTTAGCTGGTAAAAACAGGGCTGAGGTGTTTTTCTCCGGAGCGGAAAGGAAATGACGATTCACCCTTTTTCTTAGGAATAGATTTATTTCTCTAATGAAAGATGAGCACCGTGACTATTAATTTCGCCCGCAGTCATGTTGAGAGCAATGGTAAACAAAAGAAAACTTCTGGTTTCTTGAATTGTCGTTTTTGTGTTTCAGTTTTACGTTTTAAATATATCATTTCCCAGTAAGTCTTTAAAATAAGTTTACCAAAGGAAATAAATTTATAGAAGATGGTCCTAACTCCGACTTTGTGATGTTGAAATTAAAGAAAACCTCTAAAAATGGTTGCAAATTCTAGCATGTAAAGCGCAATGTACTCTTTAAGGTAATAGAGCCTACTCTCGTGTACTCCTTCCTGGGTGGGGATCTTTATCCCATGATGCACTGAAACTGGACTCCACTGCAGACAGAATGATACACAATACTGAAAATATTACCATCCTTCGAGTAGTAAAAATATATTAACATGAATCACAAGAAAGTCCTTCTGCGTGAAACCGCAAGAGGCATACCGTCCGCAGCGTAACCTTCCGTGGGGAGGGGGTCTTGTTTACATTTGTAGAAGATATTTTACCTATACCTTGAATGAAATTTCCACATAAACCTATTTTCAGATCGTACACAATTCACACAATAAGAGCTATCGTGTACAACTAATCAAACAGTTGCAGAGAAGTTGGTTTGAAGCAACTACTTGTGGCATTATCAATTGTAAAGCACACCATTGCCACAAGTAGATGCTTCAAACCAGTCTCTTAAATAAGAATGATACTTTGTGGTCACTTGTCTAATCACTTGCCTGATGGTGCAGTCACTTAAGTTTATAGTGACTGGTTCCAAAACAGTGGTGGACATTCTAGTCATCCAGAAATCTTGTCATTTTGAATCAAAATGTAACAAACAAGTTTTTCAAGGTATTTCAATCATTTGAATGCTACTATGTACCACTTCTTCTGTACCAAAGTGATTTCTTGCAAAATTCTTCATTTCTTTTGAACTTCACATATTATCACTCAAACACTGTACAGAACTAGTCATTTGGCATTTACTATTTTAATTTTCTAGTAAAGAGGAAGCCAATTCCACAAGTGTTTGCTGGTGAAAATAAATCTTTGACAGAAAGGCCACTGATTGCATGAGCCACTTCTTTAAGATGTCCCCTGACCACAGTAAAAACAAGACCTGAACTAAAAATCTAATATGGGCCTGAATAGTCTATTTAAATCTAATAAAATTTTTCTAGCCCTTTACAAGTAAACATTGCTCAATTTGTCATTGGAAAGTCCGAATCCACGGTGTGAAAATTGTGTCATATTCCAAATTGGGGATATACTATGACGGAGTTCAGCTGCAAATATTTTGGTTAACACTGAATTCCATCTTTGCACCCACATTTTGTCGATCAATTTCTATTCAAATTTTCATTTTATTATTGGGATAGTACTTCCCAAATCGGTTTAAAAATCATGAAGACATTTCTGTGCACTCATAATTCTATTTAGCTGAAACACCTGTGAAGTTACTGTACAGCAAATAAAGTAACATTTACTTTCATTTCAAATGCGAGAGAAAAAATTCAGCAATTTTACATTTTTTATCATTTTCAAGTGTATGACTAGTTCACCTCGGTTACGGCTTGGCCACACTGAACTGACCGAGATTCTTTCCGAGTCCGATTTTGTTACCGATAAATTTAGCTTACATAGAAATATGCAGAAGTGTTCACACTGAACTGACTGATTTTTGAATGGGTTACCAAGCCATTTGTTTCTGATATCGGACACGAAAAGAATCTCAGTTTAGTGTGGAAAAGCCGTTAGTATTTTGCAGAAGTAAATAACATTCGAGAGACATTGTGCACTTGGCAAACAAAACTTGAGTCATAAATATAAACGATTTTCCAATTTTGAATGTTTCCACTCATTAAAATGTAAAACCTTAACCTCAATTGTTCATTGTAAACTGTAATTTTCATTAAAATATGACATATACATCATAAGATCAAATTATAAATATACAAATGCTAGCTTTACAGAAGATACAATCTCTTGTCTGTTCTCAATATCAAAGCACAGTACAAAATGATGCTTACAACAAACTCGAAAAACGTTTCAATTAATAAATATTTCAGGGATTAAAACCTGCAGGGTACTATTGTTTCTTGAGAAATAATCACAAATTAACAACAAGAAAATAAAACATCATATGTATATTTTAGCACATTGCATGTGTTGGATGTTTAAACAAATGACTAGAATAATTTTAACCCTGTTACCTATCAGTGCTCATAAGAATTACTTTATTGGGTGATTTCCTAACACAAAGCTCATTAGAAGCCTAAATTTGTGGTGGAAATGAAACATCAACAAAAAACTGAAAAATTAGAATCTCAAAATCCCAATAAAGATGAAGGCGATGGTTGACGACCATCTTTGATCAGCTGCTGAAGGCTATCTATGGTAGCCCTCATCAGCAAATGTCCCAAAAATGAGGAAAGAGGCTGGCAAAGAAAAGCTAATATTCTTAAATATGGGTCAGTCTTCTAATTGAATATGTTGTGGGCCATGTTGGAGTATAGTCATTACCGCATTAAAAGTTAATTTTGCCTGAAACGAAGGAACAAGTCACTGAAGCAGAATCGTTCATCCGTGGTGTTTACCATAGTAATTGAATTAAGGTAGTTCTTTCCAACATTCACCTCACAGCCATGTGTTCATTGACAAAATGTAAACAGTCTTGCTTCATTACCGACCGCGTACGTAGTACGGAGGGAAGGTAATAGTTTTACACCTGTCTGTCTGTCAACCGGGGTGGGGGGGGTACTCAGGTCTGGTCCCTGGCGGGGGGGTACTCAGGTCTGGTCCCAGGGAGAGTACTCAGGTCCAGTCC
>JBCAUG010023044.1:0-10607 GCA_038406175.1 Haplosyllis leylae
ATTCGAATTAACAGTGCATTTTAACATTAAATGATAAGAGAGTGTGTAGTAAAAAACTTTGAATTAAGTGGAACTTCCTATTAACCGTGTTCGAATTAACCGTGCCCAACCTGTAGTAAAACAAATGCAAATCTTTCTTATTCATTGGCACAGTAATGCATTACAAGCATTGATCGAAATACACATTATTATTTGCGATGGAATTTTGCATCCTTATTCCGTTTGTACGAAGAACATTGGGACTGTTGGCTTTTTTCACAACACTTTCATTTAACATTGTACATGTAGTAGTTTATTTAATTTGGTATGTTGCTTAAAATATTTTTCCTCAGAAAATGATGGATGAGCCAAATAAAATCAGACCAACCTGGAGGAACTTGGGTGAACTCGTAGTCTATTGAGAATCCTTCGTCAAGAAATGTCGGATCGGATGAGTCGGTTATGAAAACGAAGTACGCTTCTGTGGTGATCAGGGTTAGTTGCGTACCTGTTATATATCCGCTGTACGCAGCCCAGGGTTCTGATACCGAATCTACAAACAATTGGGTTGTTCACTCTAAACAAATCAGTCAGATCTGGCGGAAATAACTTTCTTGAGGACATAAATCTATTTAAGATTTCTGGTAATGTCTCTAATCGGTTTCACATTTAAAGATATGAAATTTAACTTTTAAGAATAAACACTTTAGATTTAACAGCTAGCTCTCATTTGAAGTAAATAATGATGGGGATTTATATTCTAAAGACAGCAATCGAGTTTTTCCTAAATAACACAAATCTGACATTTCTGGCATTTTTGTACAAAATTGACATCCAAGAGATTCAAAATCAGCAAAAAATAAATTTGCCTCCAGTGGGAGTCAAACTCACATCACCAACCATCTATGGATTAGAATTCCAATGCCTTACCCACTCAGCCACAGAGGCATATATTATGCTCCACTTCACTGTTTGGACTTGAATCATTTCAAAATTCAATAGAGCATGACTTAATAAGGGTTTGAAAATCTGAGCATGACACAGGTCTCTGTGGCTGAGTGGGTAAAGCATTGGAATTCTTATCCATATATGATTGGTGTTGTGAGTTCGAATCCCACTGGAAGGAACTTTATTTTTTGCTGATTTGGAACCCCCTCGATGTCAATTTTGTACAGAAATGTCAGATCTGTGTTATTTAGGAAAAACTCGATTAGAAGTTCGCTTTTATGTGTGTCAGATCTGTCAAACCTGGTTGAATTGCTTGTCGCGAAAAAGGGACTGTTAAACATTCAATATTATTTAAATTCAATATTCGTGAAAATAATATTTCATTAAATTCAGTCAGATGAGGCATATCAAAATAATAAAGTTATCTAAACTCTGCTTTCTAGCACAACCAATCTTTTTCTCGACCGACTGATAAGCGAATCAATAATAAAAAAATCACTTTTATGTGCCATACCAGTAAAGTTAAGAAAGGTAAATGCTTTTATGAAGACGGATCTTTGCATTTCAACTTTCCATCTGTAGCCACAAATCAATATTTAAGAAGTTTTCGCAAGTGGCACGTGTACTAAGCCGAGCCGAAGTGGCCGAACGGTTTACAGCGCTGTGCTTGCTGCACGGACGGTTGTGAGTTCGAGCCCCAAACCTCCACCAATGCTTGCGGACACGTCCACAGGTATGTGGGTCAAAAAGGCTCAGCTGCCATGCTGACTGCTATACAGTTGGCATGTGTCACACCAGAGGTGAATCTGAGGACTAGAACGCAGGCAAGAAAGCATACAAGTGAGACATCCACCCTGGCTTTGAAACCCAGAGCAGACGTCACCAGAAGTCCAAAACAGGGGTATCAGTGGCCCCACAAAAGGGACTTATGTCCCCCAAAAATTTTATACAGAAAAAAAAGTGGCACGTGTACTTGCCTCCTTTGAAAATGTACACTATGTCTGCGTCAGCGTCGGTCATAAAAGTTGTCAATTATAGGTAAAGTTGCTGCAAAATAGATTGTGCAATTAAGACATGGTGTGACCATTTAGTACACTTTTTTATTCAATCTTTGCGTAACAGCTCAAGTGTTACATGTCACAGTAAGGAATTATTCGTAAATAAGTAAAAATAATACTGTTTTCTTTAAACAGGAAACTGTATAATTAGAAAAAGCTAAACAGTGCCCACAAATGAGTTTGTAGAAACAACATTGTAGGTTGCCTTCTGAATTTCATAGTAATCGAGTTTTCCCTAGATCTTATGTAAAATCTATAAAATGTGAAGAATTTGTAAAATTTCCATTTTTAAAATTACCAAGAATAGATCTTGTTTTAAAAGAATCTATTGATTTTGTAGGTTCCACAGAATTTAATCTGGAATGGCGTGCCGAAATGCCCAGCACTTGGGTTTATCCTAAATGACACATTCTTGTACAAATTGGCATCGAGCAGTTTTAAAATCAGCAAAATAACAAGAAAGTCCTCCTCTGTGAACGCAAGAGGCAACCACCCGCCATGTAACAAATGCTCACTGTGTTGTCCTATCCCTAGCGGGGGGAGGGGTACTCAGCTGTTAGGGGTACTGATACATCCGGTGTTACGGTTAATTCAAAGCTGTTCCGTAAGCGTTAGACATACCAAATATCTGCAAGTGTGATCATCTCGGTGTACCGCATAGATAACTCTAATACATTGGTGAGATATCTGTACAGTGGTAGTTTATTGTCGTACTTCTAGTGGAAGTTACAGGTTCATCATACAAGTATAAAATCATGTCACCCTCAGGCTAGCGAGTATCTTAAGTACTAAGTATCACAGTGTGTGGCACACCCTGACAGAGGGCGCTCAGTGGGTAGGTCACTCAACCGTGACTGTGGTCCACTTCGGTCACTTGATGTGATCGGGATTATGGTTACTCGGCATTTAGATATATTTTGCCCGGGTCCTTTGGTATGCTCCGATTCTGGCTATGACAGGTACCCAGGCTGAGTACCCCCAAGCTGAGTACCCCCTGCTGAGTACCTCCAGCTGAGTACCCCCATGGGCTGAGTACCCACCCAGCTGAGTATCCCCCTGGCTGAGTACCCCCCCCCCCTGGCTGTCTCACATTATTTGAATCAGTTACCAATTGTAACATCCTCGATTTAATTGTTTAAAAGTAAACTGCATACAACTCGAATAATTCAGCTGTAGATTTTTACACCTACGAGATTTCATCAAACATCCACTCCCAGCCTGGTCTTCCAAGAAATTGACCATGAAAATGCAAGTTCCTGATCTTTATCTTTCTACATCCCACATTGCAATTTGTGAAATTTCCATTTCTAAAATGACTAAGAATAATTTTAAACAAAGTCTTTTGATTTTGCAGTATCCACAAAATTTAGTCTCAAATGGTATGCTGAAATCTACAGCACTAAATATTCAAGAGAGGAACATAAATTCTCATATTTTTAAGGTTAATGAAAGCACAAAGCTAGCACTGCCACTTTGAGGGGTTTTTTTTATTTTAAATTAGAAAAGTTGACCTACATTTAAAGACAAAGTTGCAAAGTACAAATTACTTTGCCTGAAGATGATAATACAATTCATAAATTTAACTACCTTCGCTTTTAAGGCTAGTGTAAATAAATTATTAATAAGTTAACTTACTGTGTTGTTAGCCAGGTCTGGAGGAGCCAGGTGCCATTGACACAGTTCATCATTACGGTACTGCTCAGGAAAGTTACGACTCTGTATCGTTCCTGAATCACATAATACAAAATATTACACCACAGTGCAATCATAACATAAACCCATTCATATTTGCTCAATGTTATAATTTAAATGAATCTTTTAAAGTTAGACGTGGCTGTCTGTGCAGCCGCTCATTTGCAGAATCGAGTAAGAGGTCGTCGCCTTCAAAGATCATGTATAAATTTCCTCCATGGGTTAAATGGAAATGGGTCAAATGGAACTCATGATTTGATGTCTGGGCAGAAAATGTCAAAATTCAGTACGTTTTCAAAAAAATATTCAATTCCTATATTCATGTTTCGGTGTATAATGACGCAATGAAAATTCAGAAGGAATTTTAGTATGTAAATTCCTATATTTTAAAAAATATAGTGATTTAACCAATATTTGATGACCTAAAGCTGCTTTTGGATAGTTTTGTAACTATATTTGTCAAATTACAGACTCCAAAAATGAAATATCTTCCAGAATTGTTTATTGTGTATGAACCACAGACATAGGAATTGAATATTTTCTAAAAAAGTACTAAATTTTTATGTTTTCTACCACGACAACAAGTCATGAGTTCCTCTTGAATATAACGCGTGTTTTCATAACTCCTCAGAACAACAAAACTAAAATAAAAATCATAAAATAGTTTGAAGACATAACGTTTCGATGAGAGTCATAGACATTTCAGTTCAAGCCTCAATGCTGGTAACATTTTTGTAGATTTTTTTGTTGTTTGCATTCACATAGCAAAGCCGTAGCAGATGCTAATCGAAAGAGTTAACCGTATCAGTGAAAGACTGACGCACCAATGCTGTGGGGAATTAGCAGACGTGTCTGGCACATTTTGACGAGTATCCACCCGAGAATTGTCTCACATTATTTGAATCTGTTACCAATTGTGACATCCTCGATTTAATTGTTTAAAAGTAAACCGCACACAGCTCGAATAATTCGGCTGTAGATTTTCACACCTACGAGATTTCATCAAACATCCACTCTCAGCCTGGTCTTCCAAGAAATTGACCATGAAAATGCAAGTTCCTGGTCTTTATCTTTCTACATCCCACATTACAATTTCTTTTAAGTTGTTATGCCCTTTTTCTCAAGTACACTACAATTTCTCTACAAGTTCTTTAAAGTTTATGTGTCCAAGTTGTAAGAAGGTATGAATTATTTGAAATAAAGATGCTACAGAAAACAAACTTCAAAGAAATTGTAATGTGGAAGGAAGAAAGTTTAAGATATAAAACTTGCTTTTTGATGGTAAATTTTTTTTTAAAGTACAGGCTGAGAATTGATATGTAATGAAATCTCTGAGGTGTGAAATTATTGGAGCTGTACCATTAGTAGTGGTCAGAATAACAGGTGCATCTGTTCCACAAGCAATGTCTGTATCATCCTGCGGATCACAATTTCCAAGCGCAAACACAAACTAAAAATTACAAAAATAGAGTCTAACAACACTTCGTAATTCTACAAAAATAATAACATTTAATACCTTTATCTCATTCGGATATAATCCAACAATGAATATTGGCATTTCTTTCTCGTAGTAGAAAAAAATATCAACTTACCAAAAACAAAATCAATTTCATTGTGTTGGCAATTAATATTTTGGCAAAAGATGGATGTTGTGTCCTGTAATATTCTGTTGTATTTCTTGTAATCTGCAGAAAGCTCGTCTTTGGGGTATTTATTAAAATTAAGGTGCGACATGTTGATAAGATGTCAATTTTCTCACAGTCTGTTGAACTCTTTTGCAGGCACTTAGTTATTTGGAACATTTCAAATTACCTAATAATAATCAGTTGCAATATACGAGTATAAGGTTTGGAGCTTAACCGGTTTATTTCTTGCATTTCAAACGACTCATTAACAATATTTACAGCAGAAACTCATTATTTACCGAATTTCTCTTATTTAACGACTTCAGCCAAATAATTAATGTTTACATTGTTGACAAATGTTGTTGCTGTGTCGCTGCTAGTAAAGGTGAAATAATATTACACGTCAGAAACCCAAATTACAGGAGATGATACAAAGATTAACGAAAGCAAATAGGGTCAACTTCTTTTGAATAAAGGATCGTAATTGCCTATTGTACCGCATGATGCCGTTTTCGACCCATGTGAACCTACCCTAAGGCGAATCACATCTTTTTCGCTGGAGTTTTTCACAATCTCTCCGCAATACAAGAATACCAATATTTTCAACTTCATTTTAGCTCTGTCATTAAATATCAACAAGTCAAATGTAGCATTTAACCTTAAATGCAATCCTCATGTGTGCTTTGTTTCTAATTTCACATTTAACACCAGTTGATGCAAATAAAGACAAACACTGTAAATATATGGGAACACAAAGTTGGCAATAATGCCAACCTTGTGTGTATGTGAAAGCTCGCATAAAGGATTTATTTTTGTTCTGTTTATCGTTCTAATTACTGGTCATTGAACTATGCACCAAGCCACAAACCACATGTTTATCCGTTTATAGTTTTTATAATTTTTGTAAAGGTGTTCAACCGTAGTTCAGAAATTAATACATTAATGTTCTTTATATTATGTTCACTATGAACCGCATGCAGGAAATAGTATTCAGCAAAATAGTATACAGCAAAAAGCAATGGCTTCAGCCTTCAATGAACAGTTCTGTTATTGAAAAATTATTTTATTTAACCGAAAACAAAGACTGATAATGTGTTCCAAATCTGTTGCTATTTGATACATTATACCATGGATAAATAGCCAAAATTGCACACCACTAAACACATATTATTTTTAGAAGGAATGTACTTTTTCAAACCCTGAAGGAGAAACTGGAGTTTGCTCCCTGGAATCAAGGCTATTTAAAATTGACATTTTCTTGTGCGATGGGGGTACTCTTGCCAGGCCTGTAGCTGGAGGGTGATACCCCAGGCAGGTTTGTAGCTTGGTGGTGCCCTGGAGAGAACAGGGGTACCACCCTATATTGTCTCCCGGACAGACTACTACACCCCTTGTGGTCACACAGGAGGACTTGTTTCAATGGTATAAAGACAGAAATCAGTCAAAGGTATTGCATACTATTTTATTCAATATATTTCCAGAAGATTGCCAAAGTAATCAGTTTGTTTCATAAACGATGCGGAACCCATTTTCTGTAGAGTTACTGGCGCCATCTGTTATAAGAATGATCTGAATCACCCCACTGGAGGCGGGGATCGAACCGAAGCTTGTCTCTCCGCAAAATCTGTAAGAATTTGTAATAATTCATAATTATTCAGCGATTGCTAACCATCTTTGAGCTATTCCTACATATGTAGTACAATGCGAGGTTATGTTTTCAGAGGTGTTTGTCTGTTGACATGGAGAAGTATCCCAACTCACTGGTCCTGTCCCAAGTCCTGTCAAAAGTCCTGTCTAGGGGCAGGGGGTACCCTCTCATCAATGTAGCCAGCGGGTAAGGAGGCATGGGTTCCTCCTGGTCAGGCCTGTAGCTTGGGAGCAGGGGGCGTCCCTGGACAGGTCAGGGGATACCCCGTCCCCAGATATTATATGCTGCGGGCAGTACGCCTCTTGCAGTAATTTTTGTTATGATTGTGTATTAGATTTGTTTATCTTTTAAAAATTTGGAAAGTGCATTATTCCAGCAGTACAGTGGAAAGCATATGACTAACTACAATGAAGAAATGTCAAGACACAACCTGCCCAAGCTGATTTCATCCGACCCTTCACCGTCTATGATCTCAAGGTATTCCTCAGAACAGTCCGGATCTTCCTGCAGATGTATCAGTTCCGACGTCACAGTCAGTAACTAAAATTATAGACGATATTCGTGAAGCGTTGAGGATGGCAACTTGTTTTCAGAATAAAAACAAGTGACGGAGTCTCTCACTATCAAAACCTAGTGAGTAAGAACATGATATATTTGAAGTGCAGTGGTGGATCCAGGATTTCTCAAAGTTGGGCGCCAACCTCGGAGGGAGATGACAACATATTAATTGGACAATTTATTTCAAAAACTGAATGAAAATGAAAAAAATTTGGGCCAGAGGGGGCGTCCCTTGAGCCCCCTGAATCAGCCAATGAAGTGGTCTAAATTAAAACAACATTAAAAAGAACCTATATAACAGGAATAATTGTCTCAGTTAAATTCAAAGTGCAACTTTTTGAGTTTCATGGTATATTACGAACAGGACTGATTACCTCGCCGCCTGGAAAAATCTTTCAGGTATTACAGGTAAAACATAAAAGAGCAATTACCTTTCCCTCTGGTGCTCGCATTGTCCAGGTGCAGTTTTGATAAACAGGCAAAATATAGGGATACGCAGGGGACTCAATGACTCCACCGAACTCATCCGGAATGATCTCTGATCCTGATTCTGTTGTGCAAGCTGTGTGAAAAAAATTGAATTTATATTGTCCATTGTACTTTAACGAGATCATATACATGTTTCAGGAACTGTTCGAGTTGGAAAAAAACCCAGAAAAAGTACCCAGATACACAATTTATGACCAGATCACCCGGTAAGACACTACTATAAAACTATTTACAGACGAGTCAGAACTGAGATACTGTGTTTTGCCATAATTGCCATATCTGGCAGATTGGACATATTTGTGCCTGAGCTTAAGTGTTGTTTTCTTGTACTATATCTTGAGATGTAATTTCTTTTAATACATATTATAAGTTAGAAGTTTGAGTAGTATATATGCCACCAACTTTATCACTGACTGTAAAAAAATTAAGCTTAAAAGAAAGAAGTAATTGCCAGATTTGTCAATTTTGTGTTGTGGTAATTAGGGAAAAAACTCGATTGTTTTTGTCGTGCTCGGGACAACACATTTTCACTGAACTTCGAACCTCAAAACATTGCGATAAAAAATCACTCCAGAATTATTTATGGACCAGTCTGAAGTGAGAGTACTTCCGTCAGGGTGATTGTGTAATGAGAAATATTTTGGATAAATATGCTGTATTTGTTCTCTGTAGTGTTCTGTATCACTGAAAGTAAACTAAAGTGTCAAAGATAGTATACAGAAACCTGGACCAGCAACATATGATGTCAATTGAAATCCCCTAGTTGGTTCAGATGCAAGTGCGCGAAAATACAAGAACAGTTCACTTCCGGTTGTACAGAACGTGGATCCAGTTTGCTGTCCGTACCTAAAATAACGTTACAGGCAAGTAAAAATGTCAATACCACAAACTTTCCCTATCCCTATCACTCTGCATGGGAACGGGACCAGGAGCAATAGGTACTAATATGATGTACAGAAACGTTCACACTCGTCTGAGACAGGGAAAGGAATCAGGATCCATTGTTTATTATTGTGCTGGTCCAGTTCCTTACAGCAGTCCCAGTTCCATTGCTATGTAGTCGAGTTTTTCACAATAATATCAAATTTCACATTTTAAGACAGAATTTACATCACACATGCTTTAATGATTTTTCAGATGTGAAATGGTGCTTGAAACAAACTTCAGTTAAATGTCTGCCAAGTAGCACATGCCTCTGTGGCCTATCTGGATAAGCATTCAACCTTAGATCCAATGATGGTCAGTGTTGCTAGTTCAAATCCCACTGGAGGCAACTTTTAATTTTTTTTTAACTTCTTCATGCAAATTCAGGCTTAAAATGTAAATGTGATCTTATCGTAAAAAACTCGAGTGTGAATAAGCCATGATTACCATAGTTCTGACGGATCTCCGGAGTCACTTGAACCCTCGAACAACTTTAATCCATCATGTTCGGAATTTGACACAGTATCAAAGTCAACGGCTGCCAGGCACAAACCCTGAAATGTTTTACAAATCAGCGATGGAATTACTGGCTGTAACCGAACACTTTACCATTTGGTTGAAATCACTTATTAACCTCTTCTAGCTGGGGGACATTTATGTGCCACCGACAGTTGCCATATTGGGTATGGTGTGGGTAGTACAGGCTCTCTATCACCTCCGTTTGGTTTGTCTCGTAGTGTTCGTCTCTGTAGTCACACGCTTTGTGGGCCGCAACTTGAGCTACAACATTTTAAAAATCAACCTTGCGTGCAAACACAACAGCTGGCTCGTTGCTTGGTAATATGACGTCAATTTCACAATGACGTTGTGATGTCATAGAATGACAGTGCATTTTGAAGACAAACAAAGATTTTTATTGTTTCAAATATATTTGGATATTTACACAATTTTAAGGCAAGCTGAAACTTTCAAACTTAATATTGAAAACTTGAAACTTTCAATTCCAATATAAATTAAATACTTAAAGTGTCATTAATATTAAATGTAATAGATCAATGGGTGGGTGGATGGGTGGGCAGGCAGATGGGTGGGTGTTTGGGGTGGTGGGTGTTTGGGTGGGTTTGTGGGCATTTCAATTCCAATTACTTAAACACTTAAAGTCTCATTTTTATTAAATGTATTAGATCTATGGATGGATGGGTGGGCTGGTGGGTGGGCAGGTGGGTGAGCCTTTGGGTGGGTGGGTGTTAGATATAATAAATAGCCCTGTGATGGGCTGAGGTGGTTTGAGTTAAAAAGATGTCAAATTGTCAAAAAGATGTCAAATGTCAAAAAGCCAAATATGTGGACTATGGAGGAGGTTCACAAAAAAATCAATTGACACAATGAGGTTCACACATTTTGATATCAATTTTGACATCACATGTGCAGATCATCAAAACTCCCCGGACTTCCCTGGATTTGGCTCTCCCTGGACCTCCCCAGACTTGGCTCTCCCCATACTTCCCCAGACTTGGCTCTCCCCAGACTTCCCCAGACTTGGCTCTCCCTGGACTTCCTTGCACTAGGCTCATCCCAGACTTCCCTGGACTTGGCTTTCCCCAGACATCCCCGGACTTGGTTCTCCCTGGACTTGGCTCTCCCCGGACTTCCCCGAACTTGGCTCTCCCTGGACTTGGCTCTCCC
>JBCAUG010023055.1:0-10607 GCA_038406175.1 Haplosyllis leylae
CCCTGGGTTTCAAAGCCAGGGTGGATGTCTCGCTTGCATGCTTTCTTGCCTGCATGCTAGTCCTCAGATTCACCTCTGTTGTGACACCTGCTGACTGTATACAGGTCAGTCAGCATGGTAGCTGAGCCTTTTTTATCCACATACCTGCAGACGTGTCCGCAAGCATTGGTGGAGGTTCGGGGCTCGAACCCACGACCGTCCGTGCCGCAAGCACAGCACTGTAAACTGTTCGGCCACTCCGGTTCGGCTTGTTATCACGTGTTGTTTACTCACACATGAGCAACAATTATCAGATGAACTCTCGAGTGCTACACTTGTTTAACATCTTGACTATTAGCAAACAGTTTTTCACTACTCTCTTACGTGATTTTTCGAACAAAAGAGAATGCTTAGGAGAGTCTTGAACTTATGACTTCTCATACACAAAGCGAAGGGCTAACATGTTTGACCTGCGTGAAGTTGTTTTTACATCAGCAACACAACATAACAAAGATTCCTATATAATTCTGTTTCCCCACACCGGCCACGAATTTCAATGTAATGCACTTCAGGTGTTGAACAGATCAGTTTGAAAATATATCTCTGATAAATATGGTCAATGACTCTTTGGTTTGTTTCCTCAAAAGGCGACAGTTCTAGGTTATTCTTTTTGTATCACGGCTTAGCAAAACTTCACCACCGTAACAACTGAGGTTACTTCACAACCATTAAATGCAAGCTACTAGGATTACATGAGCAGTTAAAACATCTTTGAGTCAACTTTCTTCAGTCACAGAGATGCAAATTTTTCCCAAAAGCATATACCGTGTACCTCCCCGCCAGTGGTCACTTCTTCCCAGATTACCTGAGAACTAACTGCTGTGGTGCAAGGACATTCTGGTGGTCACATCTGATAACGGTAGCTTTCTGTGTTCAGTTCACGTGCACACATTTGGTCACTGTTTGCACTCTTTTTGGAATGAGGTTAACTCTGTTGTCTTACGTGCTTGAACCGATGAAAGAGAAAGGGAATGACGGTGCTTCGAATGAGATCAATGCTGAACAAATCCATCAAACTGTGTGTAGAAGAATTTATTTGACTAATTGACAAGTTTGTACAAACTGTTGGAGCGAAATACTTGTTGCATTGAATTGTGGTTTTTATGGCCACACGTAGTTATTAATATTGACAATAAAGTTTTTTCAAGTGATCGCAAAACAACGTTCCGTCACCAAAAATGTTACCTCCAGTGGGAATTAATCTAGTAAGCTCTGGTTTTTAATCCTCTGCTCTGTCACAGATCCATTTAGTCATGTGGTAGTTTGGATTATATTGTATTTAAAGTTAATAATCTACAATAAAAGACTATTAGGACTTAAATGGTGCACTAAAATCATCACATTATGAAAGGAAAAGGTTCTACAAGCAATGATTGAATGGCTGAGTTGTAGAACATTGGATTGATAAACCAGAAGCTCTTGGATCAAATCCCACTTGAGGTAACTTTTTGCAACAAGATATTAGAAGCTTTCATCCCAATATTGCCAATATCACCTTCCCACTCGGTGTGTTTCCTGAAAAACTCGTTAGTCTTTCTGCATTAATTACCACCTTGTCCATTTTTGACCCAGGCCCAGACAACTTAATTTGATGGCACAAGAGAACAATGAATGGAAGGACTAAAGATTACGGAACTTAAATGCGAGATTAGTACAATTTAGACTAGATTCACTCTATTTATCTGTATGTCATTTTTCCTATTGTTTGAGAGCAATGCTTCAATTTGGTCGGTATTAAGTATGAAATGTCGCAATAAATACAGCTTAAGTTGTCGATAATTTCCTACAACCGATTTCAATAGTTGTGTTACATACTAATGCAATGTGTGTGTTATTTTGTATTGATACTTTTGTAGATAAATGTAAATTCCTGACAATTTCCTGTTTAGTTTTATATAGATCTGTAGACTTAATTCATCAATATTAGGCACAGGTGAACTATGCAGCTATTACCCGAGATATCATTTCTATAGCAAATTAACAATATATAGATCGTCTAGCTTCTCTTAGAAAATAGGAAAATGGAAAATATTTAATTAAATTTAATTACATTAGCAAATTCATGAAATTCATGTTAACCTGAAGGTAAGTGTTAAGGTTACTCAATATGAGAATCAAAATTTAAAAAAATAAATTATCAGTTTTAGATTGGACATGTTTTTGTAAATGTTTTTGTGATCTATGTTTTACACGGATGGTACGCCTTCGACTGAAATGCATTGTTGTAACAAAGTATCTTTGTTTCTTTCCTTAAAGCGATTGGGGACATTTATCTAAAACTTTTATCTTTCCCTTTGTTCACAAGAACAACATCAACAACATTGGCATCCACTCTGTGCCATTTTACAAAGTTGTTCAGAGGATAACATCACCTCAGATAACTTTCCTCTAGGACATAATTTTCGAACTATTGAACTACTGCAAAGGTGGAGGCGTCAACCTATCGTTTTGGCCAATTTTGTTCCCAAAACATGCATAAAATGAAAAAAATTGACCCATCGGGACTCGTGTCCCTGGCATTTCCTTGGATACGCCAAAGTATTGACAACAATCAGATTGGTTTTTCACCCTATTAAGATATGGTCTATTCATTTCATTTTCTTGCACCACAAGGATTAAAAGCTCCAAATAAGCGGGACTACATAAATAAGGTATTAGGAAAAGGTATGTGGATATTTGACAATAAATGTTACTTGTAATTTTGCTCTGAGTATGCAAGAAGAAACAGATGAGTTTACAGCGCTGAACCTCCACCAATGCTTGACAATGCATCCACAGGTACATGGATCAAGAAGGCTTGGCTGCCATGTTGACCTCTATACAGTCAGCAGGTATCACACCAGAGGTGGATCTGGGAATCCATTGTGTACAAGCAAGGAAGCATGCAAGCGAGGGATCCACCCTGGCTTTGAAACCCAGGGCAGACATCACCAGAAGTCCAAAACAGGAGTATCAGAGGCCCCACAAAAGGGACTTATGTCCCCCAAAAATTTATTTAAAAAAGAAGAAGAAAAAGCAAGGAACAGATGAGGACACTTTTACACTAGAAACCATTACAATGAATGGGAAAATGTACGTCCAGACATGTAATCCTAATCTCCGATTGATAACTCCGTGCTATGCGACTTTCTAATGACTTCCTACTATTTGTTATCAAAGGTTGTAATTGGATGAGAAATCACAAGCAAAGTTTCCTTTTTGATCAAAGAACATAGTTGTAAAAGCATCTATTATGAAAGTAGACAGTCTACATGTAAGAATCTAAAATTAGACAAAAAAGAACGAACTTCATATATACAGCTTCATACGGACAATATTTCCGTTTTCATTTCCTACGCTTTGGTCAACTTACCAACCAGTCGATTGTCCGAATTCAATGTCCAGACAGATCCATTGTTAAGCTTATGTCAGATGTGGGTGTAAATATATCATGATAAGAGGACAAGGACTTGAGGAAGTGCACCGAGATTTCCTTGTTCGAAGTTGGTTTGAATTTTTTAAACTGAACGGAAAAATGTCGGTACTGGTTAAACGAAGAAACGGCAGTATATTTCGAGAAATATGGGACATGTTTTTCATGAAAATATTCATGTTTTTATTCATAACTTTGCCTGTTGGTTTTTAATATTCACACTAAAGTGTACAGTGAAAATGTATCCAGACATGCACGTTGTAAATAAGTTTGTACGAAAACAATTGGAAATTCTACGACGTAATCGATTGCTGTTTAAAGCAAATTTCAATTTTTTTTGGATGAAATTACGAAACAGGTTTCCCCATACAATTTGCCCGCGGCCTGTTAATATTAATTTTTTTGTTAACTTGGCCATTTTTTTCTCGTCTGGAAAAATGTTTACTTGCAGAACCATGTACTTCAATGTTTTTTTTTCTAAATCAGCCTTGGTTCTTAAAGATGTTAAATATGTTAAAGACAACGGTAGTGAATTGCGTTAAATCATACCAATGATCATTTTACATTGGGCAAATGTGACAAAAAAGTAGCCATAGGCAATTTTGTAGAATATGGGTAATACTATGAGACACGTAGTTGACTTTTTACAACCAGTAAATTACGCAAAGTGACAGTAGTGGTCTTTCAATTCAGGATATTATGGACATTACACCACCTCATTCTCTGAACAGAAAGCAGGAGCAGAACCAGAACTTTACTAGGCTGTAACATTTTCAAAACAAAATTTAAACAAAAAACAAAAACAAAAAGAACTGTACTTCACAAGTTGACACTTGAAGTCAGTAATCGCGGTTCTCTTTCTCAGTCATTTAGTTAAATTTAGTTTGATGAGAATAGTTAGACTTATCTGTGGCAGATCTAAGGGGGGGCGCTAGGGACGCGCCCCTCGGGTCCGATTTCTTTGATTTTAATGTAGTTTTCGGGAAAATTTTGGCAAATTAATAGGTTGGCGCCCCCACTTTAGGGTTGGTAACCCCCCGTCTGGGAAATCCTAGATCCGCCACTGCTAATGGCACTCAGAACTCTGGATAGTTTATTGCAACGTTTCTGAATATCCGACCCATCCCCACATAGCCTATGGTAAATGTGATCTAGCACATGTACAACCCTCATTGAAATTAGCAGTAAACCTTATCATTGGAAACAATAGGAGAGGCAAACCTCATTTATTTAGTGGATTTATTCATGATTCACCTGTTTCTGTCCTTTAAGGTCAACATCTAATTTGAGTTCCACCAATTTATCGCATGAAGTGTCCAAGATATTTTTCCTGTTGTCGGAATTCAAAAGCCACTAGATGGGGATATTCTGGAGTAGAAATAATTCTTGAATCTTTTACATCCAACTGAAGGTTTTCGATGACAATTGATTTGAAGTAAATGCAAATATTATTCCAGATATATTCCTAATATTACTAACTGTCTGGCGTGTTGGTGAGTGTGCTGTGTGTTTATTGGGGGGGGGGGCGGCAAAAATGGACCTTCGTCCTCCAAAAATTAAATAAAAAGTGACCCTGCATGGCAACGGTTTCCAAGCTCTTGAATGACGTCATGACGCCAGATCATGACGCTAAATATGAGTACAAAAAATAACACTATTTCATCACGAGGACCACTTAATTCTCGAATTTTCATTCGAGAGCTAACAAAAATGCAGACGACACTTCATAGTTGGAATCTGATGTGCATTTTCAATGTGAAAAGGTAAATGCAACATGAACGAATCACAGAATGACCTCTTTAGCTAAATAACTCATATTTTTGCGTTTATAGAAAATGTATTGAATGAACCATGACATGCACGATCAACACCAACAATGATCCATTTCATCTATACAAATAATTCCCAATCGCCTTCATAATTATCCATATAAAATGGAAAATCAAAGTAACTCAATACTGGGGCCCACATAGTCTGGTCTCCTTCCAAGAAATAGATTTAACAATTATTTCCATAAAAGGTGCACTTTATGTTCACGGACCTAAAATTGGGAAAATCTGCTACATGAATGGAATATAGAACACACATCAGTTTATTGGGGATAATCGTTGCCGTAGATAGGATTGTAATCATCTTCACGTTCTTTCGGTTTTACATCCGGGGGAATTTGGAAAATACTTATCAACCCCTAATCTTCTCATATGGGAAAAAGGAAGCTGAAATATGGACATGAAAGGAATGCTAAATTATCTCCACTTGTGTAATCTCTCCCGGTACACAGGTAATAAAGTAGCACTTTAGATTCGACTACTACATGTCGTCTACCATGTGCCAAGGTTCTACTATTTTTTCACAAACACACAAAAAAGGCAACAATTAAAGTAATCTTGGCATCAGAGGCATTAAAACAAAAAAAAAATCAAACAACAAAATGTTACCCTAGTGAGTATTGAACCTGAGACCTGAGACCTCAACCATTCAGGTCTAATGCTCTCCTCCCTGAGCCATCGAGGCATGTGTTACTTGGGATATCCTTAAATTGTCTTTTGTTCCTGCACCACCTGAAACTTGGACTTAGACCATTCAGTTAGAACCAATGGAGCATAAATAAAGATCTTAGATCTCCCAAGTAACATATTTTTGGCTGGATTTTTTGTTTTGTTTTCTTTGCCACTATGGCTACTTTCGGCTATTTTGTGAAAAAACTCGAGTATTGACATATTCTGACTCAATTGTGTTCAACACAAATCAGCTGACTGGTAAACTCAATGCAATGGTAAGAATTTGGACCGCTATTTATTGCGTGATGTCTTCTTATTGAATTTTACCAACAACAAAAAAACGGTTAACAATACGGCAGCATTGCAGATTACTTCAGATTATCCGGCTGTTTGCACTTAATCCGCATTGTCATGGATCTATTTTCTTCACGTTATATTCAACAGAATAGATAGCACCATTTTAGCGGGATTCAATATTGTTCATTTTGTACAAAAAGGTGGCAAACAAAAGGTGTGGTCTGTGTGGATTGTTTTTGATGCGAATATGAATTTTTACCATCCGCATTCGTACGTAGTGGTCCCTGGTCCCAGGTCTTTTTCAGGGGGAGGGGGTACCCCAGTCCTGTCACTGGTCTTGTCCAAAATCCTGTCCTAGGTCCTGTCTGTGGGGATACCCCCTGTCCTGGCCAAGAGGGTATCCCTTGGACAGGACAGGGGTACCCCGCACCCACACCCCACCACTGAGAGGAAAGCAAATGATGCTACATCGTGGGCGGTACTCCTCTTGCGGTAACGCAGAAGGCCTTTCTTGTTACAAAAATGTTTCTACTTCCAAGTGTAGTTACAACCACATAAAAATACAGTATTTGACATAATATTTAAATTTGTTTGAGTCTGACTTGTATGTTCGTACATAAATCATGGGAGCAAAAACCTTTTATAAATGTTTCTAAATGTTTCTGGCTCGATTTGCCTAATTTGGCCGATTGCTTGAATTTGCTTAATTTTTCCTCAATTTTATTACCGACCATGTACGTGGTAATTGAGTTTTTCACGATAGGCGTTTCTGTCAGATTATCTGACAGATCTTTACACAGGGAAGAGCAAAAAAATAATTTGTCAAAAATTGCCCCCAGTAGGGTTTGAAACCAGCACCCCCAGATCCTCAGGCCAATGCCTTACCAACTGAGCTAGGCACGAATCTGTTGTGCAGGAGATTTCTGAAGTGAGCTTTGTTTGTTTCATGCATCAATTCACATGTTGGACTTCGTTCATTCTAGAATTAATAGAGCATGACTTTATAAAGGCCACGAAGATTCAGGCTGGCAACTGAATGTTGACTTAGCACAGTTGGTAAGGCATTGGCCTGATGATCCGGAGGTCCTGGTTTCGAACACCACTGAGGGAAATTTTTGATGAATTTTTTTGCTCTTCCCTGTGTAAGATCTGTCAAATAATCTGACAGAAATGCCTATCGTGAAAAACTCGACTGTTTTAACAGGCCTCTGTCATTCTGTTCCGGATGGAGAAGTAGATGAAATCTGTTCACCATGGACCATGAACCAGCTGAGCTGACCTGTTCTCCTCCTCATCCAGGAAGAAAGTGAAACATCTCTCCCCTCCCACTGTCCGCCCCCTTCCCCAGTCAGAAAGGTAGATGACCAACTCCCTCCCCTGGCCAGGTAGATAGGTGATCCCCTCACTCCAAGTAGGCATCCATCCCCTCCCTCCCGCAACCAGGTGAGTAGTTGACCTTTTCCACTCCCTCCCTACAGCCAGGTAGGCAGATGACCCAGTGCTCCACCAAGGTAGGTAGATGAGTCACCCCTCCCCAGTCAGGTAGGTAGGTGACCTGTTTCTGTCTCCCCTCCCCTCCCCAGAATGACCTGCTAAGAAGGACTAGTGAAAGGATCAGTCAGGAAGGATGACTCATTCTCCCTCAGAAGGACCAGAATGACAAGTCAGGATGGACAACCCCCTCCTATAGCTAGGTTTGGTCTGGCATGATCAGCAAATCTAAAATGATAAGAATGGGGGACCAGGGTCGGATTCAAAAGCACAAAGCACTTTAATTTGGTGAAAAACCTATTTTAGAATTATTTTATGATTTTCTTTAAATTGTAGTATTCTTTGCATTACCATTACCATGTAACTATGGGAACTTGGAGTGATCTTGATTTGAATACAATCTATGACTTCTGTCTGGTGTTCTCGTTTTCGGACTGAATCTTCATTAAACTCGTATCAGGACAAAGTCCAGCTTTGGGATTTATTTAGCTAAGGATAATCTGTTGTAATTATCTATTTAAAATAGACCCTATTTTTCCTGTGACTTTTACAGGTGTACAAGCTATGTCATAGTTGATATCTATGAATTAAAATTGTATTCATTACTAATGTTCAGTTCATCAGAACTGCAAAAAAATTTTGCAAATGAATACAAATTACAGGTGTAGATCTAAGGTTTCATTAAAGGGACTGCCAAGCATTGTTGGCTCCCATTTGCAGACAAAGAATTTTGTCATGGCATTATTTTGTGCTATTTACAAAGGCAAGGGCAACGCGGGTCTTTTAAAAATACGAAAAAAACAAAAGATATTCAGAAGACAGTTTAGTGTTTCACGATACACATTTCTGACAGATCTGTCAGATCTATAAGTGGATTTCTCTCCTTGCTGTTGTCTGGATTTTCTTTTTTGACAATGTACCCACAATCTAGCAAGTACTGGACATATTAAATAACTCTTACATTTAAATTCTAAATTGTAATTATTCTTAAAAATTTACATTCTCTTGTGTTAGATCTGTCATATTTGCCTGTCGTGAAAAACCTGAGTGTCCTGCAACAGGAATCAGGCAGTCACAAATTTGTGATGGAATATTGTGTCTGAAGGAAGGTAAACGTGTTACAGCTTCCGTCGGTTCAATCCCAAGTAAAGGATTTTGAGGATGCCCGAAAATATTGATTTGGCCTTTAATCTATGAAAAAATTAAGCTCTATTTTGATTTTTTTAGAAATAGATCCATCTAGTATATTATTCAAAATATAACCAATTATACTGAAAAGTAAAAAGATAAAAAGTAAATCTTCAATCAGGTAATCTCGTCAAAATTACACAGATTTTCAGCACGGTAAACTAGCCTGATTCCTGTTATCCATGAAAAATACCATAAGCACGGATAGTTGAATACATTATGTGTGAATAGATTATTATTCACAGATAGTAGATTCCACTATCCATGAAGCACTTGTATAATTCAACTGATTAGATGAATTTATCAAATTTCAAAACCAAAATAGAAGAAATGATGTTGCGTTGTTGACTCAATTGCTGGCATCTATGTAAATGACGTCATGACAACATTCTCGTGTAAACAAATTGCCACCAATGAATGCAGGTTAAAGTAGGCCTACTTATCATAAAAATGCCAAAGACTCATGTTAAGGGCACTGCGAAGTAACCAATAAGCTGACAGCAATAACACGAATGTTGAACAACCTTTTGTCAACGCACGATTCGGTGATAACACACAGGCGACGCGTTTCACACCTGGCTGAGAAACTCATCTGCATTAAATTGCTGCTATTTGGAATCTTATTGAAATATGATTTGTTTTTCTTTGATTTGACGGAACCCATTTGAGTACCTTTCATTAGATTCCATTCAAATTTATGAGATATTTTTGAGTTATTTATATTTAATTTATCCATTTCATTGAGACAAATCTCCCTCGTGATTCAAATTTTGGAATAAAAATACTTTCACGATTCATACTTTTAAATCAATGCAAAACAAAACAACCAAATGAAATTGTATTTTGAAAAAAAACTTCAGAAAAAATTCACAGAGGTAAAGAGCACAGTTTCGCAGAGGTGGTGGATATTCTCTTCGTGGTTTCATTAATTATTTAGTTGGTAGATTTAGCATCATTATGAACTAGATCCCTCCGAAATTAACAGATAATCTCAACCACATATTCATAAAGTCGGTTAAAAGGTGGGTGTTTGCCTTCACCTACATAGAGATTCGTGTTTTTTCGTAATTGCCAGATATGCCAGATCTGGCATTTTTGTGTTTCAGTTTAAGTGTTATTTTCTTGTACATATCTTGACATGTCAGTTGTTTTGATACATATCATTAATAAGAAGTTTAATAGCATATCTCACAAAAAATTTCATTGGTTGCAAAAAATTTAACAAAGAGAAAAAAGGGAAAAAGTAATTGCCAGATCTGTCAACTTTGTGTTTCTGGTAATTTAGGAAAAACTAGATTGTTCCAGATTGATGATTACGTTCACAGTACAAAAGGTTCAACTTAGTTCATCACTTGTTTCGGTCTGGTCCGATATTGAATTCAGTCCAGTTTAGTTTTCTGAAAAGGATTTGTTTTGTTTTGGTTTCTTTTGGATAAATTTAAATTGTCAAATTTTTATTTTTAAAGTTAAAAGGTCGTATACATTTCTTTTATTGAAAATTTCATATGTAACAGGTTGAGAATTATCTCTGCGCAAAGTTTCAGGAGAGGAGTGACACCGCAACTGTATTTGGCTTCCGTTGGCCAAAAGAGCGTCATTCCATGTCTCAAACATCTCCTCAGACTTTCCCGCCAAAACCCCTGCATGGATCATGCATGGATCACGCTCTGATCATGTGA
>JBCAUG010023066.1:0-10607 GCA_038406175.1 Haplosyllis leylae
AGTACTCGAGGTACCTTGCCTTGATTGGCTCCGACTAACGACTATAGCCATTGGCTACCCATCCGGTTAGGTCCCAGAGGGCCCTTCACCTAAGATGTGTAGTCGACGGCTTGCACAGTACTTTAGGACTGTGCACTGTTGCCATCATAAGTTGAAAAATATTTTTTGTCTAAAAAATTGATACTTCAAGAAATGTAAAGACCAACGGTCGATATCAGGCCACAAGAAGACTTACAATCAAAAGTCATTAAAAGTATATCTATTGGCATTTAAAAGTAAACAGTGGTTAGCGATAGAACTTTTGACAGTGGAAGATGTGTACAAATTGGCCACAAGGCTCTTCACAACTTTGGAGCACTTTTGAAAATTAAATTTTTAAAGAAACGATAACAGTTCATACACACAAGAGGACGAAAAGTGACGTAAGTCAGCAAATATAGTACAGAATATTTCAAACTGTGTTCTGTTATTTAAACTTTTCCTTAAATTTGAGTGATCTCCCTAATTAAGATATTTCAAATAGTTACTTATTTATTTCATGTTTGAATGAGTTCTCCTAATGCCATCACATACCATTCTCGTTTTGCTATTCAGAATAAAATCTGAACTTCTACAATTGAAATCACTAAGTCTCGCAGTGTTTCTAAATCTTAAGGATTTCCAGTAAAACTGTTTTGAATTTCAATTGTGCTAAATTGTTGATTCATTAATTTCAAAAGATAAATTTTTCGAGGTTAGAATCAGCAAAAGATATAAAAAAATTCATACACATTTATAGTATTCTGTCTGCATATTATATTGAATCAGTAAATGAACTGGATGAAAGTTTGAAAATATTTATTTTCAACTAAAAAAGATGCCTGCACGTTGGTGGATGCGTACTTGCATGGGTGGAGATCGATACTCTGCCTCCTTCGAACACCTTCGCAAGGAAATATGATTCATTTCTTTCAGTGTTAAAGGCGTTAGAAATACAATGAATTTCAGAAATATTGAAATGTCAGTTTGTTTTTAAATAGGCTTGTGAAATTGATTCCCTTCATGTCATGTTTTGCTCATTTGATGCAAACCAAGGTAATAAAGAGACTCGTGTGGAAAGAATATTTGATTTCAAACTTGAAAAATAGTTCACACCATCCAACATTAGACTTAATGCTATGACCACGAACGATTCGGAACCAAGTCGTTCCCATCCACAGCCTTCAACTTGAAACAGCTGAGGTGGACTTCCATCATTCTAAGTTCAATGTCTTCCAACAAAGTTATTCAAAAAAGAGTAAAAATTCTCCAAGGATGAAAATTGTATTGTTCTACCTGCCTGAAAACAAAGAAATTTGATTCTATCATAACGAATTGAACTCATTATAACTGCAGAGCTAAAGCCCCTTGTAGTTACGCACTAATCCATTGATGCATTGAATGCAAATGTAGTGTTACTTCCAGACACCAGTTTTAGGCACTATAAGGTGTCATATCTTCTCAGCACTGGCAAACTAGTCTCCATACTATTAGTTATTGTCCGAGTGTGGAGGTGGATATCATGTTTATTTGCCCGAGGGAGATGTCAGAAAAAATATTCCCGAACCATGGCGATATTTTTGCTACCCGGAAAGCGTCACATTAATATAAATGTAAATACATCTAGATACCGTTTAAATACGTTGCAGTATGTGGTATTCCTTTGTCCACGATGAGGATAGTGGAAATATGTCATTTTAAACACAGTCTACTAGAGAGAAACTTCTGATTTTATTACATGACAGGGAAATTGCAGCAGGATTAAGTCGACATGAAAGACGTAAGAAGAAAAGCAGCTGGATATCGATACGTCTGATGTACGTGAAATTCCGCAGAAAGACATTTACATCTTGACTTTGTCAATAAAATCTCAAGCACAAAAACAGACGGTGTACTTCATTTAAGATTACCATGAGTAAATCATGTTATGGGTCACATGTGGTTAATATTAACGGAATAAATAATTGCCTTCTCGGGAGACTCTTTCATTTCGGATTCAGTCTGAGACTTATTTAGGAATGAAACGGATGGATAAAATGTCTCAACATGTAGCAACCGTAATAGAAACCAAATAGATTCTACATGTAGATCTAAACAACGACGGAATTATTTTCCAATTGATATTCTCAGAATTACTGCATTTTTCTCAATATTTGCTGCGTATTGCTGGAAAAGCGATGCTTTTATTAATTTTCAAGTTTCTTAGGCTATTTGATGAATTGTATTTTTATCTATCTAAATAACAAATATTGGCTACAATCGTATCTAGCAGAGCCATGTCCACAAAATGGACAACAGAAATTGAGAAACAGAAGATCAAAGTACTGAGATATCATTGATGCAAATTCGATTCAACACTTGGCAGTTGGGAAAATGAAGTGAATAGATATTTTGGTGCACAATGTCATCTTGATATGACTGGTTCATTTGGTCCACGGCTCGTCCTGACAGAGGACCGCATTACTCTGTGACATCTCCATTCATCTTGTCAGTCTGTATCTAGTCATATGTTAGTGCTGGTTTAAAGATAGTGCACCGAATATAAAACGTCTTTGAAGGGGACACATGGTTCACGTGTGCTTCGCAGTGCAACATATTTATCATTACGTCGTTGCCGTGAACAAGAAGAGTGCTGAAAGTTTGATATTCTTTACAGAGTTAAATTATTGTTGCAAAGGCTGTGGAGGTCTTCTTACATTGAACATTGGTCTCTTTGTCACAATCAAGAACAAGTTAATGTCACCGAAACTGAAGTCTTTTCAGGTAGAAAACGTGATTTTATTCAGGTAGTTTTTCAAATTTGTCCCAATTTGGATACGTGGTGTCTCAAAGGGTCGTGGCACCGATCGGAGACAACCAGCGTTTATTCTCTTGGCCTTGTCTCGTCCAGGTCTTTACCTTCTCATAACTTTGAAAATAAGTCATCAAGGACTTCTGCTGAGATATTATCGTTTGAACCTTATTTTAACTTCCAAGAAAATCTGTTAAATGCGTTTGTTTTACCGAGAAAAGGGCCAAGATACCACCAGCTTCTTACATTGAACATTGAAATAGTGAACGTTAAAAGGAATGGGTGGCTCGCTGAGTTACTTTTTGCTGGCTCGTTAGTGTCAGCTTAGTGATTGAGATGGGAGGTACAGAGGATTTTGGGACAAGGTAGAGGGGAGCATTTGGCACTTTTACAATAATTAGGTCTACTTTAAGTTGAAGCCATTGGTGGGAATTTGTTTGCACAGAATGCTGCCATGACATCATTTTAGATCTACGTGCCAGCAACTGCGAACATTCAATGACGCAACATCATATTTTGTTGTATAGCTGGCACCTAAACGGGATGGTGTGGCTGGTTTGGGGTGCAGGACCAAGTTACCGGTGAATTTTTTCTCCCAATTTAATCCAGACCAATGACTGCACATACATTTTTTATACAAGACACAGTATTCTTACTTTTGCCCTGAAAAAGGTTTACAACATGTAGCAGGTGATGTTTTAAATGAAGTGGTGTTTCGGTGGCTACACAGAAGGCTTTTTACTTGCTATCTTAATCCCCGAGGTCTAAACTGTTATTGATCCGGTGCATGCACGGAGTCCTTTCTTGTGGAGTGTTAAGAGCCTCCAGTGTCAGGAAATCCTTACAAATCAAAGTAGATGGAGCTCATACTCTTTGCAGGAAATAATAAGAGGTTCATATCCGAGGAACTCGACATTTCTTTGATGCAACATTTTTAATATGAATTAAATGCTTCCCGCAAGTTATTGACAAGTCTGAAGCTGCTGTGTAATTAAAGCGGCTCGTCGTCTGATGTGTCAGTACAAAGAAACCACTAGACCATCAGTATCATTTCTAATTGACTTGTTTTTGTAAGACTCACGGACTGATACTACAAAAGAAGTTCATTGCTTCGCAGTATCAGAACAAACGAGATATGGTTTTGGTGCTTCATTTCCTTTTACTTTGATATCAGAATAGAGCATTTGGAAATTTACTTTTGGGAGACATAAAAATGTAACTTAACACTACTTATCACAGTATAAGAGTAAAAAGAAGGAAAATCATCCTCCCAGCAATGTCTATGATTGATTTAGGGTCCAACATAAGCTTTATCAAATAATACTGGCTTAATTGGGCACAATTTTCAAAGAGAATAAGATGTGGATTCCATTGGTATATCATATCGCTTTGGTATGCAAAAACTTTCAGCACATAATTGCTATTCTTTTTTCACACCTTTGGAACGTGAGTACAACTCAGCCGCAGATACATATCGTGTAAAAATTGTTAATTTAGATATGCATAGAATTGATCGGAGAACTGGTAAAAATAATGAAACTGGGTCATTAAACTACATTCTTAACTTTTTGGAAGAAGAAATATTGATAAGTTCATTTATGTAATTAACTTTGTGCATAAAATGACAAAGAAGTTAATACCCTTTTCTTCGTTTCTTTGTTCTTTAAATGCGAGCTGCAATGGAAAGTGTCTGGTTGTAGTTTGTTCAGACTCTCTTCCTTGTGTACTTCCGAATAACCACGCCTATTTGGATCTCTGAGAGTTCGCATATTAACAAAAGCATAGAGCACTTGCAATTTTTTTGCTCGTAATTGATTAATTTTCACTAATATTTTATTAAATATAGAATCTAGTAAAACAAAAAAAAACATTCAGTTGCTAAGTTTACTGTGTAAGTGTTACTGCATGAGTTTTCATTTCAACCAGACTAATTTTATCAAAGTTTTTGACTTTCTGCCACTTGGCTACCAAGAAAAGCTAGCGATGCAGATGAAAAAGGGAAAATGGCTAAAAAACATGTTTCAGAAATGCAGGTGATGACTGGGTATACCTCCATTTCTATTGGACATTTTTCAAAGTAAACATTAATTTCAGTACTCTGTCGTAACAATGCTATGTGTTAAATTTCAAACTTCCTCGTGATGCACAGAAATTTACACGCAGAGATAAAGGCTGTTCACATAGACTATCTATTCATAGTTATGCTAATTTAACTACAGATTTTAGGCATTGGATTGTAAAGATGAAAATAACGTTTTTTGGTGTATAAAACTAAAACTGCAAATTTGCCACGTTTAGAGTGTTGACCATAACTGCAGCAATCTTCTGAGTTGTTCCCACCTACAGAGTTCCCAACTCCTTTACGACTCTTCTCCTTTCCAATATTCAATTGTTTGAATTTTCTATTGCATCCGTTTTGTAATTCATCGTAAAAGCAACAATGCCGGTTATTTTTCAAAAAGGACGTTTTTTTACAATTGCACTTTTAATATACTAGGATTTTTTTTCATGACCGAACTGCAGATGGTCATCACAGAAGTCCATTCTACTGTGCACAAAAAGTCACGGACAATGCTTAAGAATATTTGAGAAAGTAGATAACTACTATGTTCTTTGAAAAGTGTCGAATTGTCTGTCAAAGGTTGACAAATCCAAAAACAACAATGCTCAATGACGCAGACCACCGAAAAAATCCAAAATGATCATTTAGCTGATTCTAGTACGAAATAAATCAATGAAAGATCATTGTTGTATTGCTCGTTTTTCTCATGTTTGTTTTCCAATAACATTACATACTTGTTAAGTATTTAGCGACATGCTAAATATGCTCAGAGAGTGTTGTTAAATAGATCATCTGTAGTCCAAACAGGCCGTGATTCCGTGCCGTACTACAGCTAATGTACTTTACGAAAGCTTTGCACATGGGGACAACAATATGAAAGCAGAAATGTAATTTCCATCCTCTTCAAAGAGCCAAATTGTCGACCATCTAACCCTATTGATGAAATATCCCCTGGGTTTTCACCTAATCAGTGTCTTTGTGAAAGAAAGGTAAAAGATTATCAATAAACCATGCCGAGATGTCTTGAGCATTCGCAGAACATGTTTCCCATAAGGTGTGTGGTTGTGATCAATAACACTAGTCTGAGTTAGTTCGTAGTTTTGTTCAATACTTTTCATTTTCACAGAAAGCTTTACTGTAAAAGTAGAATCAGGATATAAGAAAATTATGTGCTGTTTTAAAAACATAATTAAATAGGGAAATAATTGCCACGTTTCCAAAGAAAACTGTACATTACGTCGTACGCGTATCAGCAAAATATTAAAACGAACAAATTCATCCATTTGTGAATAATTAGTATAAATTCATGAACACACCACACACTCTATTTCGGTTGATTGAAAACAATCCACATCACACAGATATGGAAGGCTTAGTGGAGAAACTGATAGGAACTTAAAACTGGCCAGTACACCTGCCCATCAGTTCATAAATAAACGAGGCGCTCCCGAAAAGAGGTTCAAAATTACCAATTTCTTTGTGTTTGATTTCGGGGTGGAGTTCTTTGTTGTTGATCCTGAGTGAAAAACTAGTGCAATCCCAAAGTCCCATGTTGAGACGGGGGGGGGGGGGGCTTTCGACGTACATTGCTGGGGATGGGGGTGGAGGTTCTTTGTTGTTGAGTCCAAAACGGTAGTGTCATATTTACAGTGGTGGACGGTTACTTTGCTCACCTTATTTCAAACTTCTATGCCATCCAAAGCTGTTCTGGCCAAACATCAAATGGTCGCCCCTTGCAAACATTGTAAGCTGGAGAACTGGATAGATCATAACAGCTGGCAAGACTTGTTAACAATGTCAGATTTCCAACCTAAATATGAACAGGGATGAATATATACGTGTTGGAAGGTGACATCATAAGAGACATAAATGTCCCATGGATACATCATAATGAAAATGGCTGGTGGGAAGGAGTATGATAGGAGGAATCTTCATGTGCTGAAGAGCAACTAGATGTTATCAACCCAACAGCCTGTCAGAATGGATCATGGTTGCCAAAAAGAAAAATGATTCATATGGTTATGCAGGGCCTAGTCCCAGAACTTAATGGACAGAAAACCCTTTGTTTTAATCCATTCGTGTTTCTGCGTTGGCTCGGCATCACATTATTAGTTCACTTTCTTTCGTTTACCTGTTCAAAGAGACAAAAAAAAACGAAGCAAATGTACCGATTCTTGACGAAGATGTTGTTTCAATAACCTGCAAACGGGGCTTTATGGTGGTGAAGAAAACGAAAGGGAAGCAAAATAAAAGAAAAGGAAGGATATCAAGTTACATTGATCAATGGCCGTGTTGTGCCGTAACCTGCGTTACCTGTATTATTGTAAGATAAAGCGAGGAGGGAAAGATGTGTCATCCTCTACACATATGTACACACATCTTCTTCTTACCCAACAAAATCAATGATCTCTTCTGGAAGGAGGCTCATGCTAAATATCTGCCGTAGTGGCTGAAAGAAGTTTATGGAATATATGTAGTTGCTGATGAAATTATTGGTGACTAGTGAAGCTACTAATGTAGTTTGTTGGAGTTCTTTTTGCCTGAACTTACCATTAATTAGTAGGATCATAGAAGAAATTCATCACATACGAGAATGTTAGACGTGGCTTAGGTAGTTCTTAGTTTGACGGGAAAACTTTGAGAAACAATTCAGTCCATGAGAGAGACACACAAGAAGAAAGTTGCAATGCTGACAATTAAAAAAGTTCCTCATACGAGAGAAAGGCTTTACATAAGGAATTTCTTTTAATGCACTATGCACTAATTTTAATGCACTAATTACCCTTTTTTGATGGCTACCTTTGTTTTAAATGCAAATAAAATATGTAAAAAAATGATTAGATTTTAAATTTCTTAATCTAAATATTTGTCATGATGCAGGTGAAAATTGTCTACATTTTAATTTAGAGTTTATACATATATAGAATCCAACAATAAGGGTCTGAATATTTTCAAAGTATATCAATTACAAATGTAGTGTCAATTTTGCATATTTTAACTTTAATGTTAAATGTGCAAATAAAGAGGATGCACATGTAGAAAGTGACATAACTAACCTGTTACAGTGCGTGTGAGAATGTCAGAACATGATTAACACCAAGTGAATGTCTTTGCTCTCTGCAATTATTTTCTTAATTTATGTCAAAAAAGGTAACGGGTTGTTTAAAAAAGGCTTCATTTTCCGTGTCAAATGTACTCGGAGGAGATCAAATTTACACGAGGAAGCTTTGATGAAAAGTTACCAGTTACCATCATTTTTGTGCGCTTACTCTTGCTCATCCTATTGCTGAAGATTTTTTACGAATACTTTTCCGAACGCAGGAGACTTTAATGGTTCTAAAAACAAAAAGTGTATTGACATCTAGAAGCATTTGAGAAATGAATTGAAAGCCATCTGCATCGGAATAGATGTCAACCAAAAATTATGGTTAGATATACGGATAAATGTAAAAACTATGAGGTATGTTTTGTGTTTTTCTACTGAGCCATTTTTGAGATTTAACTTGTCAAAAAGGCAGGAGTAAATCCTCCAAATTTGCCTATGTGTTAGACATTTCATTACTTCAAATATTTCTTATGCTTCAATGAATATGAAAAAATTATATCAGAATTTATTATCTCTTGAGTGCAATTCCACAATTTTCATGATGCAACATAGCCAAACTCATATTTAAGATTAACATTTCAAAAGAAATTGAAAAGATGATTGCAAAAAACTTTATTCAAACTTTAATGAACATTTAATTTACTCATTTTAGTGCAGTTTTGTTAACACACAAAGGTTTAAAGCTTCCTGCAATCACTTTTGTGAGTGCAATCATGTTGCTTGCAATCCCGGTGTACATGTGATCATCCACTCGTCTTTGCAATCGTCCACATTCCCAACCCCTGACACCACTAAAACGACTAGTTGGTGGCTCGTTAGAGTCACCTTATTGGTTGAGTCGGCGACCCTTAACATCCTGTCCCAGCCCTTAACACCTTGGCAGTTTTATGAAAATTAGGCCTGCTTTAACCTTCAGTCATTGGTTAGAATTTGTGTACACGAGAATGTTGGCATGACGTCATTTACATTCCACCAATAGGGTCAACGACGCAACATCATTTTTCATTTCTCTGTTAGACCAGTATACTACCTGTGGCTTGATGTTGAAATACGTAAGTACCAAGCTTCGTAAAGATGCAGCTTGGAGTAAATCTGCAAACAGATTCGTCTTTTCCTCACGCACAGTCAAAAGATCTATCAAATATTCCGCTCTGAAATTTAAATTTAAATGTTTCAGCTATTCTAAAACAATAGTGGCCTCGTTCCTAATATTTCAGTTTTTCGTAAATTGTCAGATCTGACAGATTTGTTAGAATTTCATTTGTGTAAAATGTATAGTATCTATTAAATGTTTACCAACACAGGAATGTTTAACCTCTCCGAAAGGTTTATATATCAACCGGAAATGGTCACTATCTACTAAAAGTTTACTGATAAATAATGATTTAAAGAAGGCAAATCGTGCCAAATATTTGATTAAAATGCCATCTTTAAATAATTTTTGGTTTCTGAAAATTTCCTACCCTAGAATGGTGACATTATTCAGAATAATTCAAATTAAAGTTGGTATCTGAGAGCCAACCATCTATGATGGTAACGTGTTTCAGTCGAATGAAGTCTATGGATTTTTTCTTCTCAGGATCTACATATTAATTAAAAACAAAATCTGGTGTTCTTAGAATTAATTTTAAATAATGATATGAAACTTTTATTTTATTTGGTCTTGGAAAATACTAGGGTGGTTGATTTTCATTGACCAAATATTATTTGAAAATGGCATCTTAAACAGTTAGTTATTATTGAATTTTTATTACTTGATACATCTTTAGCAGTTGGCAAATTGTTAAGAGATGCTAAACATTTCTTTGTTGGTAAACATTACGTAGATACTGAACATTTTGCACCAACACAAAAGCCGTTCAGTAAAAGGCCAGCCGCTCATACTATCCCTATCCCATGATGCATTTTTTTGGGGGGGAGGGGTGAGGGTGCAGGGGCACCTTTCTAGTTAGTCATCAGTCTGAATAAAATGAGTTTAGTATGGGACATAAATTTTTGAATTGCCACAAAATCGTCTATTTTTGATTTCATACAGAGATGTTAGCACTGTGTGCAATGGTAAAAGCACAGAAATGAGAAAGATAAAGTGTCATTGTGTAAACAATCCATTGTGGTAAGTACATTCTAAATTTAACAAAAGAGTCAACTATTTTAAAGAACCTCTCTTAAATTGTTTATTTTCCAATTTGTTACACAAATTATGTACAGTTCTTATAGTGACATTTCAGTTCTGGAATAAAATATACCTGGTTTACACATGGATATTTACATTCATTTTCAAGCTTTGTATTTTTCTAGCCGTTCAATACTTTGGGAATGTCAACTGAGTTGGCAACATTTGCTCAGATCTAAATTTTCTGGAGGCAGAAGGAAAGGCAAATAAAGGTGCACGGGACAAATATAAGACAATAGCTCACAAAAAAGACATTCTTTCTGGTCGTAATAGCAATCAATTCCAAAAATACAAAAACATAAGTCAAGACAAAATCATTTAAATTCTTTGGCGACGCAATTTGATAGACCGTGAATACCTTTTAATACAACATAATAATTCACAACAAGAAGCCCATGGGCTTTATGCAGAGCTGTTGTGACTTAAGTATATATTTTATTTATTCTTTATAACTATT
>JBCAUG010023077.1:0-10607 GCA_038406175.1 Haplosyllis leylae
TCCATCTAGTTTAGTTATCCTTTAGCCGGAACTAGGCCCTACTGCCGGGGCCATAAACGCGATAGTTAAGTAACAGTTTGGCACCCTAAGTGCGCAACGGTATGCCGGCGTATGTGATTAGATGGGACAAGGACCGCCGTTTGGAGGACTGGAGCAGTGCCCGCCCTCTTAAGTCGTGGCAGCGAGTACTATAGGCCGGTGGCGGTTACACCACCGGCGCGAGAGGAAAGTAGGAACATCTTAGCCGACCACCCATCTCGGAAAAACCACGACATATGCATTACTAGCAATCATCGCTAATTTTTCATAAGTGGAATTCTGGAATGTATTTCTGTAAATTTCAACTTTTAGTAAAAGTTCGATCAAATAATGATCTATACCTGTCTTCAAATGATATTTACATTTCATTAACATTAAAAAACCATTAAAAACCTGTCGCAAATTAGACCATTAAGCAAAAAGGTTTTAGCGATGATTGCTAGTAATGTAGTACGAGGGAAGATAATGTTTTCACTCTAATGTTTGTATGTTAACAAGGGGAGGGGTATGGCCTGTCCAGGTCCTGTTCACAGGGGAAGGGTATGTCCTGTTGAGGTCCTGTATGGGGGTATGTCCTGTCCAGGGGAGGGGAGGGGAGGTGGGGGAAGGGGTACTCTGACCAAGTGACCATACCGTCCCCTACCCAGCAAGGTCTGGTCCAGAGGGGAGGGAGGGAAGGGAGGGGAAATCGAGGGGGTATCTTAACCAGGTGACCCTACCCCTGCCCCTCCTTAGCTAGGTCTGGTCTAGCACAATAAAGACAGAGGGCCATGGTTGGTATTACCTCGTAATGTAATAGGAGGCTGTCTTGTTGATCATACTTCTAATTACAGGTTGATTACATTTAATTCAAACACACTTTTAGAGCAAGGATCAATAGAAAATGTAATTTTTAACAGGATTTTCCCTCTTACGTGTAACCTCTGTGTACCTCGAAGACGTTAATCATATTTTCTTGTTGTTCAAACTGTTCAATTGAACTTTTCCTCATTCAATCTTTGTTTAACATACTAAATAATATTTCGAACTCTTCTTGAAGCATTCATGAGCTAAAAAGGAATAATATCACACTACGGATACGACCCGAAATAGTGACTGCTTTCAAAACAGAAAAATTGTAATACATTTCATTGTGCACAGTTTTCTCAAAAATATGTTTCACATTCGGTGGCAAGCCCAAAATAAAGAGGTCTGATTAGAAAATGAAACTTTCGACATCACTAGTAAATTCAGGAAAATTCAAAATCTTCTTTTTAGGAACTGAATTGACTGTTTTAATTTTACAGAATTTACATTGGGTGTTCCAGTTTTTGTTTTTAAATTTATGACATCTAATTCAAATTTCCCACTGAATGTAAACATAATTTTTTTGAAAAAGTATGCACGGTAAAATGTGTTACCATTTTGACAGTTTGTAGCTCCTAATTTACAGCTTCTAACTAATCACTGTTCCGGGTCGTATCCGTAGTGTGAATATGCTCCAATTGCACGGTGCAAGAAGTTCAGTCAATTCTTCCATTTGCGAGGATATCAGCAAATCAGAAAATATTTGGAAACATAAATAAATAACCAATAAATTTCTTTCTAAAATAATACTGCACAATTATATTTTATGTTAGGGAGGGCCTAGCTACATTGGAATTTTTTCACTACACCAAAGAATGTCTTTGATATTCACAGATTTTCTACCAACCACGTTAATTGCTAAATCAACTTCAAAATTACCAAGGTGGCTCAGCTCTCCCTAATTTAAAATATAATCACGCATTATTATTTTAAAAAGAAATTTATTGGTTATTTATTTATGCTTCCAAATATTTTCTCATAGATCACAATTGTAAAACCTCAGACAGAATTTACTGATATCCTGCCAAATGGCAGAATTTACTGAACTTCCTTCAGGGTGAATTGCTGTACGCATCGTGATTTAAATTTGCTGTTTGAATTATCCATCTGAATATGAAACATTGTAGATCTAATTTACTTTAATGTTAGTTAATTTAAAGGTAAAAAATAGGAAATTTGTGGAAAAATGTTTTATATTTACTGCAAAAGTGTTACTAGATTATTGCATTTAATATATTTAATATAGAAGCTACTTTGCTTCAGTATCTGTCGACATTTGAAGACTTTTCAATTCAGAAAGGAATGAGCAATGTTTTACTTCATGTGGGACGTGGCAATGCTTTCATTTATAACAAAGGTAGATCGATATTTTCTTGCGAGCTCGGGTCGTTCTTAATGTGAGTATCACATACACAGCTGCAGAGCTGAAGCGAAAGCTCACCTGTCTAGATTCATATCTGGGACTTTATTTTAAAAGACAAACAACATTGTTTTTCACACACCAAAGAAAACAGAACATCTACCGTCGGCTGGATAAGGTGACCGGGGATGAAAATGGAAAGTCTGACAATAGTGTTGTCCAGTAAGTACGTGTTAAGTATTGTTCAGAAGAGTTTCCATTGCTAAGGTAGCCGACACCACAGGGATGGCCAATGTAAAATGATTTTCTTAATTAAATGTTGGATAAAAAGAATGGATGCTTCCTGTTCAGAGAGGAAAATGTTTTTAAAAATTCCTTCATCGTTCAAGGATCAAGCGTATACTATATAATTACCATATTTGCGAATCATGATTATGAAACATTGCAGTTTTGCTTCCGGCTTAATTGAAGCTGGCGGTAAATTGCTATGTGCGTAGAATACGAAGCTTCATTAAAAACAACCGGGTTTTTACGATAAACAAATCTAACTTATCTGTCGGGTTTGACAGAATCAAATGCTATCTTTAAGAATTATCAGAATTTAAATATTACAGGTAAATTTTATTTAAGATTACAGATTTTTTCTAGAATGTGTACACTCCATCAGACGATTAACGCCTACAATTACAAGGAGTAGAAATCCACTGCCAGATCTGTCAGGTCTGCCAGATATGGCAAAAGGCACTTGTGAATCAGTAGTCAAGATATTAATACTTATTTTGTAATAGATTGCAATTGACGGATCAAACGGGTGCACCCTAAAATAGACCAAATTTTTCTCGACTTCATGCGGTTTGTAAAAAAAAATCATGGATCCACCCCTGGTTTATTAGCCAATATATCTAGATCTATTCTTAATCTCCAGCTGAGAAAAACTAGAAGAACTATGGAGCTCAAACATCTCAGACGTTCCCCATCACGTCATACTGTATTAAATAGCCAGGTTTGTCACGGAGGTACACCTACAAAAGGGTGGTGGACCAAGTGGGTGGTTCTAACTTTTAGTGCATGAGCAAGCATTGTGTGTAATCACACATATCTACAGAACTAATATGCGAGATAGTGAACTGTTTTGTGCTGTCAAATGAATCTACAATTTTAAAATCAACCCAAATCTCTGAAATTTTTATTCCAATCAGAACTGTCATCAATAGCAAAACATTGTAATCGCCGGTGTATCATGCAAAGTTGAACCAATTACAATTGTATGGTGAATTATAACTGGGTAGGAGATTGATTTCTTGAAATATGTCTGTCTCAAATCATTTCACTTTTGTGTACAAATATTTCAATTGTAAATTTGAACAGCTTTACAGACAGATTGCTAAATATATCGGCCTTTTAATGCGGCTGAAATTCTAACAAATATCCACTTTAAAACATGTTATTTTTTAAACGACAGCTGCTTCAATCGTCTAAATGGTAGTTCCTAAAAATCATTCAACGCAATCTACAATATGATATTTCTCACTCAATTTCAACCTCTTCACTCATACAAACACAAATGTCAAATTACTACAAAATCACTGTAACGTCCCATTACCTTGTCTCAACTGATAAGTTTATGATGGCACTTTTTACTTCCCATTAGTTACATTAACAGGAAGATCAACCTTTTCAGTTTTAATGTCGCACGATGAATATCAAGAAGAATGATACACAATTTACATGGCAATGTACATGTGAAATAGATGTGTTCATTTGATAAGTTAAGTTAAGCATGTTGTTCGTGATTTCAGAAGTATTTCATTGATTAGTCAAAAATACGAAGCTCACCTTACACAGTTACAGACATGATTTAAAAAATACACGCAACATTCATTTGTGATAATCAATTTTTAATCTGTGTTGATTCATAAATATTTTCTGAAAACACGTTGTGAACATGTAAACATTAAGATGTAACAGGAAGTAGAAACAGCTCTTCTAATTTTTTTGGTAGCTAGAAGAACTAGTTAGGCTGGGTTTTTTGTTTCTTGGTGGGACTTTAGTGGAGAAAATAGGGTATGGTCTCCTATATTTTACATTGTTCCCAATGCTGTGGTTACATCCGTAAATATAGATTTATTTAGAATTGTTGGTAGTGGGGGAATTTTGCTGATGGATTGATTCAGATCTGTTCTTTTTGTAAAATGCAAACAACTCGCTCGCTAGCCACCAAAGTGAGTTGTCACTCCTGCATATTTTTTACACTTACATAATTTAACTGAATTCTTCATTGTAGTTTTCTTTATTGTGGGAGTGTCAACAAAGGAATACGTCCAGAACACTACTTTTACCCCATCTGAGATACCAACTGACGTCACAAAAGTGCGTTTTGAGGATTTCGTGATCGGCGCCATTCCTGCTAGATCGTTCGAAAATCTAACCGAAATTACATCACTGGAATTTTCCAACAATGAAATATCAACAATAGAGTCTGATGCTTGGCAGGGTCTGAACAATCTGGAAGAATTGTTCCTGGCAAGCAATATGCTTACTACGATTGAGAAAGATATGTTTAAACATCTAAAATCTCTGAAAAGACTAAATCTGGGAGAGAACCAAATCTCAACCATTGAAACAGGCGGTTGGAATGAGTTGGAAAATCTTACTGAACTTATACTGGGAAAGAATGAAGTGGGTGATATCAAGGAAGGGATGTTTATAAACCTGAAATCATTAACAAAATTAAGACTGAATGAAAATAGAATAACGTCCATAGAACCAGACGCCTGGCAAAGTTTGGAGAATCTGACTCATCTTGATATCCAGAAGAACCCGATTGAAGCTCTACAAAAGGATGTCTTTAAACATCTGGATTCTGTGACGGAGCTGTTTTTGAACAACCTAACTGTGAACGCACTTGTGACCGATGTTTTTGCTGGCTTGAAGTCACTGCAAAGCCTCAGCATGATGCAGTCTCAAGTCAAGACAATACAGCCTGGTGCTTTCAATGGGCTAAACGAAACTTTAATGACAATATCTTTCGAGTACAACGAAATTGCATCTCTAACGGATGGCGTATTTCAAGGCCTTACTTCACTGAAGCAGCTTCTATTACGGGGCAACAAAATATCTCAGATTTCCGGCAATGCTTTGAAGGGACTAACATCCCTAGAATTACTATCTCTTATCGACAACGAAATTTCTGAAATTCCAGCAGGAGTTTTCATGGATCTAACTTCTCTAAAAAGACTTGATCTGAGTAACAATAACCTGGAATCAATAACAGCTGACACGTGGAAGGGCCTAAGTATGGTTCAAATACTTAAACTGGATGAAAATAAATTAACAACTCTAATGAAGGATATGTTTAAGCATCTGACATCTCTCAAGGTTCTAGATCTGGCAAAGAACTCAATTACTAGAGTTCAGGCAAATGATCTCCCTGGAAACACAATTTCGTCCTCTTTCTGGATGGGCATCAACGAGACCTTAACCGACATTAAACTGACTGAAAATAGTTTCACATCACTTCCTGAGGGCATGTTTCAGGATCTATACGCTCTGAAGAATCTTTACTTGGACAACAACACGATCGCTACGGTGGAAGCTGGCGCTTTCAATGGACTACCGGCAATGGACGTTTTGTCTTTGATAGGCAATGAACTGACAACTTTGGAATGGAACGTTTTTGATTCAAACTCCCCACCGTCTCCTACAGGTAAATCTTGATTACCACCTACATCCAACGGATGGGGAAGGTAATGTTTTGACTCGTATCTGTCAGTTCACGTGGGGGTGGGTGTACCCCCATCCTGTCACTGGTCCTTTCCCAAGTCTGGTCTGAGGGAGGGGAGGGGCTGGGAGAGGGGATACCCTCTGTCATGTGTGGGAGAGAAGGGGATACCCTTATCCTGTACAGTCTTTGTAGGGGGAGGGGTACCCCCAAGACAGGACAGGGGTATGCCCCTGGACAGGACAGGGGGAACACTCCCGGACAGGTTATGCCACGGGCGGTACGGTACGCCTCTTGCGGCCACGCAGAATGACTTTCTTGTTCGTTTAGTCTTTTTTTGTTTCTCAAAACGTTGTTACTGTAATACTTCATCTTCAGTGAGTTTGAAAATGAGACCTTTTTTCTTATCTTCTTTAGATAGCCTCAACTTATCAATTGCTGGGAATCCACTGGAATGTGACAAGAAACTGCAATGGCTAAAAGTTGCTAAAGAGGATGGAACAATTATGTGGACAAACGAAATGTACGTTCCGGAATGTAAGAACCATCCCGACACAAATTGGGACGACATAGTACTTGATCAGGACTCGGGTAAATATTTTATTGATTTTGATTTTCATAACTGTATATCACGTAGAATACCACCAGAAGTTACGAAAAGCGTGGCATTCGGTGTCATTAATGTTGACGTCGCAACAGTTGACCGAGAAACAAAAATGCTGTTGCTGCTGTGTTAAAATTAAGCAATGCGACCAAGCAGCATGAAAAGCATTAAAGCTACCTTGGCCCGAAATGTATTTTGCATTCCTTGCCTTGTGTTTGATCACAATAAAATCATAAATTGAGCGTGTTTAATGATCTTTGGTAAATCTTGCTGTCAGCAAGCGCTTGATTACTCTTCAACGCACGAAAACTACATCCTTTGAGGGTTTTCACATTGATATGTGCTGCATTCATAACATCAAATCCAACCAGGTCTCTGCAAAACTGCAACATACTTTTTGATCAAAGCGCAACACTCCAGAAAACATGTACAATGATACATCTCACAAAACCTGTCTTCTTTTTTTTCAGACACATGTTATGACAGCGGATACAACTATTGCCAAGGAAATGGTGACTGTGCCAATAATAACGGATCTTATTATTGCAAATGTTACGACGGTAAGTCTTTCAAACAAAGATTCAGGACATTATTCCTCTTGGTAGGATCAGTGATATCAATGAGCACGGGTAAGCAGCGACAAAAACGACAATACCAAAATCAATTACAAACAGGAAACAGGTATTTATTTCACCGGATATTTCTCCATTCTATTTTTACCCCTGTATCTGAAGGTTGCCGAAAGATAATGTTTTCAGTCGTGTGTGTCAATCTGTTCATAAGAGGAAGGTCTGGTTCCAGTGCATGATGAGATAGGGCTTCCCTTGCCCCCAGTCCCAGTGCATCGTGGGACAGGGCTTCTCACCCCCAGCAACGATGGGACGGGCGCGGGTGATTGATCTTCGACTGATAGGCTTTTTTGTCTTCTGTAATTGTAAAGCTTACAAATAAAAATTTATGTTTATAGGATACTGGCAGAGTGGAGATCGCTCATCTGCACTGACCTGCAATGATAAGAACGAGTGCACGACTGGTCAGTTCAATTGTCCAAGCAAGGAACACATCATCTGTGAGAACGTGATAGGATCGTATAAATGTGTCTGCGCTTCCGGATACACCGGAAGTGCGGATACAAAATGCACCAACGTCGACGAATGTCACAACGGAACACACACATGCGCGACTAACACCACCTGCAAGGATACTGAAGGCTCGTTTGAATGTATTACGAGTTCCGGCAATTTCGTCCATGGATCAGCATCAATGGCTATAATTTGGTTAATTTTGGTGATAGTTCCTTTCGTGGCTTTCAAATGATAACGTGAAACAACAGATGTGGCATCTACCGATGAATCTTGATAACTTACAGGAAAAATTATAATTTCAATATGGCGTTAATTTTTGATCTCATCTGTAGATAAGAAGGCAGTGATTAATATGATAAGGTCAACTATACTTTTATAATTCAGGTGAAGGAATGACCGGAGCATTTAGAAATCGCACTATATATTTGTTTACAATGAACTTCCAACACCCTGCAGGAAGATCTATCAATTCTGACTGGTTCGTAAATAATGGTTGTCTTTTTTAGTCGTCCATGGGACACCGAATTTTGGCTGTACTAAATAGAATTTTCTCATAGACAACCATTATAAAACTATTTATGCCCTAGTCAGTATTGATAGATCTTCCTACAGGGTGTTCCAGAGGATGGTGTCTGATTTATATTATGTGCCATATTCTGCAATAATATTTGATAATATATTACACATTTTTAATGTTAGATCTATTGAAATAATCATATTAACCTTTAATTAAGTGTTTGTAAATATCTAACATTAAATGTCAACTTTTCAACCGTTAACTACACAGGTTTTGTAAATATTGGTTTGCGTATTGTACATATTTTTGAAGGGAATGGTATCAATAGAATTTCGCTGATGAAGATGACGTTGCCTGTTTCTTTGGCATTTATAGTAAACTTCTGTGATATTTAATTCCACTTCTAATTAATTTCATATCTGCATTGTTTTGGATTCCACCTCATTGATTCATCTCAGTGATAAAACCGCCCGATTAGTGTGCTTCCGATGATTTCATTTAATAAAGTTACATTTTATTTTACTTGTACGTTTTAAAAGTTACACTCATTACCAGCAGTGATTGCTATTTCCGCTGTCCTATTATTTGCACAGATACTAATTAACATTGCTATTTTATTAATTAACACCTCAACAATGCTTGGTACAACAAAGGTCATTGGCTAACTGGGCGGCCATATTTGGCGATGATTGCAAGTAATGATTTTTTAAAGTAATTGTAATATTTGTATGATATGTTGAAATTTCTGAGTTAAGAGTATAAACACTCGAACTTACATGTTTTGCTATGTATTAAATAATCTACAATAAAGTTGAACTTTATGGCTAAATGGAGTTATTTTATTTCAGGCCATTGCAGAGATGTTAAGAATTTATTGATGGCCGATTTCAAAGGTTTTCCAAAAAGATAAATTTACCATGAAAGGAAGCCACAATAAAGTTCAGCGTTTTCATAATAACATTATTATTGACATTCTAATGACGTAGAACCAACATTGCATAAACGTATGAACGAAGCATTGAAAAAAGTGATATATATGTGGAAATGAAAAACCCGTTAAAATCAATAATTCTTGAAACGTGCAACTACTGCTGCATTGAGTCGCACACCAGTCACCTATTGATTTCAATTATGCCGGCAAAGCAAAAATATAAAATTAATAATACTATTTGCATGTACCTTTACAATCCTGTATATAGGAAAATCACATGTAAAGATATTCATCGACGTCTTTCGACAAATAGTCCGAGCTTCCAATGGAAACATGCAAGAGAAGCAGTATAACCTTGTTCATCCCTTTAATAATTAAGATAGATACCACATTTCAAATTACACATTTCATCTGATTTCAACAGATGGGCATAAAGTCATCAGCATATGCCAGACACTTGTCAGCAAGTCAATTTGAATTCGACCTGTGCCAACGGTGCGACAATACCTGCAACACTGTACATTTTTTAATTGATGCAATCATTGCATTCTGTGCATCAACACATCTTTATGCATGTGTTCACACGGACATTTTGCACCAGCAACCTCTACTGCAATATATGTGGCACCGCTGAAAGGCGGGCCCCCTTTCGTTCTGTCAGCCGTGAGTGCTTTCAGGCGGGTCTCCCTGGTGGAGATCCCTTACCCCATGCAGCAAGTGCCTCTCTTGAAGAGGCGGGCCTTTTCTCTCAGAGAGCAAGCTCTCCCTTGTGAAGAGACAGGCTTTTCTGGTACTTGGGAGTCTACACAACTCCATTGGAGCCTTCTGGATCTTATCCAGAATGCTCCTCATATGAGCATTGTGACTCTTATGGGATGCATTCCGTACATCATCCATGTCACGGTTGCCGGGGTGTGCCTGACCAATGAGTGGCTTTCCCAAAACTTATGTCACATGCACTTCATGTGATTGGGGTGTGCCTGGCCAACGGAATGCTCATCCACCCGTAAGCCTGGAATGTTCCTTTGCACCTTCTATTATGATGTCATGCTCAGTATAAAAGCTGGTGCGACTCTGTCACCTGCACACTCATCCACTGGCAACTGACGTGTAAGCATCAGTTGCTGGTCTTCACGGTCTGCAGACAAAAGGCTCTCCTGTTTGGTTGGGCACCCACTTCAAATTGAAGCTGCCGCCTCTTTATCTTTGACTTTGACGCGTTGTTCAGTGTCCAAGCTGCTGCCGGACCCACGTAGCTGCCGCCACCTCTCGGTAGGAGGTTTGTAGTTTCACATCTTTTAGCTGAAACTGCCTGCCTCTCCCACGGGAGGAGAGGCTTGTGTAAGGTTGAAGGCCGCAAGGCGTTTCCTCCGCGCCTTTGTGGCTTGACATATAGGGGGAATTAGGGACAGTCGATGAGAATACATGACAGAATATTGAACATTACACAAAATACATGTGGTTGCAGTAAATGAAATATATTTGACTTGCATTGACAGAAAAT
>JBCAUG010023088.1:0-10605 GCA_038406175.1 Haplosyllis leylae
CAAAAGTGCACAAACGGGTAGAGATTCAAACGAGTAACATCCCTTTATCTGCGACCAGTCTCAGGTAGGGTATTTTTATCGTATTAATTAACGGTTTTGAGCTTCTGTGATACAGTCTACTCGTCTACATTAAAATAAAAGACAATAAAAATCTAATAAGTAGATAATTTATTTAACTAAAAATACAACATATGTAGAAAACCAGTATAAAATTATAAAGACTCTTAAAAGAACAAATCTATTTTTAAAATATATTAAATAATCCTATTTCTATTAAATAGGTCTGTCTTCTATCTTCTACAAACTTCAATAAATCTACCTGTAAAAGAAATATAGAGCTGTTTGTTCCATCAGGCGCCCTGCGCACGAATTGGAGTTAAATCTCACCACGACGGTGCGAGTATTCGAATAACCGGTAAAGCGAGAAAGAGATAATCCTCTCGTTGGGGATTAATTGCTGAGCGAGCGAAACACCGACAAATACCGCACTTATCACATATTTACAGAAGCATCCTATTCCAAATTTCCATAAATAAATAAAGGTGTACTATTAGAGTACCCCAGGTTAGATATTGTTAGAGATTGGTTGTAGATCAGCGGGTTGATCAAGACCAAAATATAAATAGAAAATCAAACTTAGTAAAGTGATCGCAATGGATGAACACAATAGCGAGATGACAGAATCCCAAGCAGCAGGGTCGAGTGTTGATAATGTGGGAGGGGAGGTCTTCCACGATATTAGACAGAATAACGGGAATTCCCTGGCTCTCCTTGTAAGTGTTACGGAAGAAGATGGACAACCGATACCGAGTGAAGAATTCACAGCTAGTACAATAGCCACATTAATTTCGAGAACGTTTAGATTGAATCCGGTAGAAGTAGCAATAATGAATTCCCAGGATGTAATAATTGAGTTTGAGTCAGATATTTCCGTATCAAGAGTAGCACAATCTTTGCATGGGGTTGTAGAGTTAAGGGGTAGAATGGTAGAGACAAAGTGTTTAATGGCCTCGCGGGAAAATCTGGAAAGAATTAGCTACGAGAGAGAGACAGCAAGAAGACGACTAGCAGAGATGGAAAGAGAAAGGAAACAAGTGCAAAAGGACATGGAGCTCAGAGAAGATAGACTGGAGGAGTTACTAAGGAAATTCGGTGAAGGTGTCGACCGAGTAGAAAAGCTCCAAGGTCAACTGGCACCGAAAGAAGAAAAAGAAGAGGAAATGCCGGAGACAGGGAAATTGCAAAGGCCACCTCATTTACCATTCTTTTCAGGGGCGGAGCCGGTACCCAAGGATGAAGGATCGTACACCCAGTGGATGTTTCAGGTAAAGGAAGCCATCAAATTACACACGGAAGGAGCAGTACGGTCAGCAATAGTGGCCAGCGTTCGCGGAGAAGCGAGAGAGGCAGTAGAGTTCAAGGGTCTCTCCACTAACCTTCATGATTTGCTGGACTACGTGGAGGAAAGGCTCGGACAAGCAATGACAACGGATAAGCTTCAGAAAGACTGGTATGAGATGCGACAGGAAAAGGGAGAGAAGATTGGAGTATTTGCCAGTAGGCTGGAAAACAAATACAAGAAGTTGACAAAAGTCTTGCCTGATAGGTATAACAAACAGGAATTGAAAGACCGGCTATTTTATGGGATGGGGCAGCAACTAAGAGATTCAATGCGGTATTTATATGAGGGAACCAACATTGCCTATGAAGAATTGTTATCCAGATCCAAAAAGGTGGAGGAAGAGTTTCAAGAATACAAAGGAGGACTCAGAATGAAGTCAGCGGTCGTCCCAGTGAAATCTTCAAGTGGAAGTTGGACAAATCTAAAGAATGAGATCAAACAACTGGCCACTGTGATGAAAAGCACGAATTACCAAGGAGCAAGGCCAAAGGAACCCGCTCCCGCAAGGAAATTAGGCGACAATAGGAAGGACGGAGATAGTAAATCTCCAAGGAGGAAACTACCACAGAATCAAGCTGGAGGATCCCAGAGACCTCAGAGGATTTTCCAATGCTATAATTGTGGAGGATGGGGACATTCATGGAAAGCTTGCACAAGTCTGGAAAACTTGGACTGGAAGACACTTATGAGGACCGGAGAGCGTCTTCCTCAACAACCCAGAAGCGGCCCTCCAAGACCGAGCGGAGAAAACAGCCAGGACCAAGGACCGGAGCAGACCCAGAGTCAACACTAATTGAACAAGCAGCAACTTATCAAAAGCAGACAGATCTTTATCACAATCCAGACCCATTGACTCGACTAATTGGATGAGTGAACGAGTCTAAAGTCAAAATTAACGGGCGTCAAACCCGTGCTCTAATTGATTCAGGCGCACAAATTTCATCTATAACAGTAGATTATGCACGGAAATTAAAGTTGGAACTCCGTAGTTTGGATGAAATTTTGGAAATTGAAGGTGCAGGAGGAGCGGGAGTTCCTTATTTAGGCTATACAGAAATAAAATTACAAATTCCAGAAGTGGCTGCTTTTGATCGTTATGTTCTAGCTTTAATAGTACCGACCACACCCTACAGGCGAAAAGTTCCATTCTTGCTCGGGACATTGCATATAGACATGGCCCTTGCATTAGCGACCCAAAAAGAACTTGATGATTTGACTCAAGCCTGGCAAACGGGGGGTTTTTGGGGAAGAATCCAAGAACAGTGGACAGTCCTGAGCAATGCGGAGCTTGATCTGGAGAGTGATGTTAAATTGACTAAGAGATTGATACTAACACCTAACACCACGATTAAGGTTTCAGGGAAGGTGCAGATACCACCGACAATAAAGAGGCTGAACGTCATGACGACTCCCAGAGATATTGAAGGTAAAATGGTACAGGTTTTGCCTGCGTATGATACCATAAAAGCCGGGATGAATAGAGTGAATATTGTAATTAGAAATTTAACAAGAGAGAAAGTAGTAATACAGAAAGGGAGAATAGTAGCTCACATGGTGGTAGCGAATGTAATTCCTCCAACCTTGGTTGAACAGAGTGTAGTAGAGGCAACTGAAAGTTGTCTCGAGACTAAGGGTTTAAACAAAGAGAAAAGTGGTGGTCTCGAGACAGCGCGAGACAACAGTCATCCTAAACTGACTCCAGAAAGAATAAAAGAGTTGTTCTCCAAGTTGGATCTTTCGGGATATGATGAGTGGACCGAGGAAGATAAGAGAGAGGTTAGGGAATTGATTGAGTCCCACCATTCTTTATTTGCTTTGAATGATCTGGAGTTGGGTAGAACAAACTTAGTGAAGCACAAAATTAGACTGACTGATGAGACCCCCTTTAAGGATAGGTATAGAAGGATTCCACCACATCAGTATGAGGAGGTAAAGAAACAGTTGCAAGATATGTTAGATGTAGGGGCAATCAGGAGATCCACCAGTCCATGGGCGAGTGCCGTCGTTCTTGTACGCAAGAAGGATGGGTCGCTCAGATTTTGTATAGATTTGAGAAAGCTAAATTCCCGAACTATCAAAGATGCTTACAGTCTTCCAAGGATAGAGGATTCATTAGATTGTTTGGATGGGGCAGTGATATTTACTTCTATGGATTTACGATCGGGATATTGGCAGGTCGAAATGGACCCAGATAGCATTCCCCTAACCGCATTCACCGTAGGACCCCTTGGGTTCTACGAGTGCGTGCACATGCCTTTTGGTCTCACGAATGGACCAGCAACTTTTCAAAGGCTAATGGAGTCGTGCCTGGGGGAAATGCACCTCCAATATTGTATAATATATCTAGATGACATTATTGTTTTCTCTAAAACACCAAGAGAACACATTGATCGATTGAGAAGGGTGTTTCAAAAATTATCGGAGGCAGGCTTGCGATTGAAACCAAGCAAATGTGAGTTCTTCAGACCTGAGCTCCACTATCTGGGACATATAGTGTCAAAAAGAGGAGTAGAAACAGATCCAGAAAAGATCTTAGCGATCCGAAAATGGCCCCGACCAACAACGGTGACTGATGTGAGGAGTTTTCTCGGATTTTGTAACTACTATCGGAAGTTTATTGAGAAGTTTGCCCTAATAGCCAAACCATTGTACAAATTGGTATCAGGAGAAAATGCTTCCAAAAAGAAAGCAAAAATAGAATGGAACGATGATTGTGAGGAAGCATTCGAGAAGCTTAAGGAAAAGTGTAAATCGACTCCGATTTTGGCTTATGCAAATTACAAGAAGCCATTCAAATTACACACAGATGCTTCGGAAATCAGTTTGGGAGCAATTCTTTATCAAGAGGTTGATCAGAAGGATAGAGTAATAGCTTATGCTAGCAGAACCTTGTCTAAGTCGGAAACCAAGTATCATTCTCATAAGTTGGAGTTTTTGGCATTAAAGTGGGCAATCACTGAAAAGTTTCACGAATATCTGTATGGAGGAACTTTTCAGGTGTTTACAGACAATAATCCCCTCACTTATATTCTCACAACTGCAAAGTTAGATGCCACTGGTCAACGTTGGGTTGCGAGTTTAGCCAATTATGATTTTAAGATCACATATAGAAGTGGTAAACAAAATGTAGATGCAGACATTTTGTCACGTATCAGATGGTTAACAGATGAACCCGAAGTAGTACAGTCAATATTGTGTAAGGGATATTGGAGTGAAATCCCTGATAACCCCATAGAAGGTGACCCCTTGTCCATGCACCCTTATGTAGTAGATACCACACCAAGATTAACCAATAAAGAATGGGTCCAGGAACAGCAAGATGATCCCGCTATAGGATTTGTTGTTGAATTAGTAAGGAAAGGGAAACATCTACAATACAAGGTCCAGGTAACCGATAATGCGGAAGTTAAAATTCTCATGAGATATCGTAAGGACCTTGTCTTGACCAATAGCCTCCTGTATAGGAGAGTGGTACTGAAACATCATGATGGTCCAGTGTTGCAATTCGTTGTTCTGCAAAGTCATAGACGGAAGGCCATGTCTGCTTGTCATGATGATATGGGCCATTTTGGGATGGATAAAACCTTGAGCGTGTTGCAGGATAGATTTTTCTGGCCAAAGATGAACGAATTTGTGAGGCAGCATATACGAATGTGTACAAGGTGTGTTAGGTTTAAACAACCCCAAGAGCAAGCGGAGATGCAGCCAATAGTAACCTCATATCCTTTAGAATTGGTCCATATGGACTACTTGTTGATTGGAAAGCCGAATAAGGAAAAGGCAGTCAAAGTACTGGTAGTAACGGATCATTTTACCAGATACTCACAGGCCTTTGTAACCCCCAATGAATTGGCCCCAACAGTAGCTAGGACATTTTGGCATCATTTTCTCGTACATTATGGCTGGCCTGAAAGGTTAATTACTGATCAAGGTAGAACCTTTGAGAGTAACCTAATCAGAGAACTATGTACACTTGCTAAAGTAGAGAAGTTGAGAACAACCCCATATCGACCCCAAGGGAATGGACAGTGTGAAAGGTTTAACCAGACACTCATTAATATGATAGGGACACTTCCTCCTCAAGAAAAAGAGAATTGGCCCGAATGGTTAGGGGTACTGACTCATAGCTACAATAGTGTTGTAAACACAGCGACAGGATTTACCCCTTTTTACTTGATGTACGGACGAAAACCACAACTTCCAGTAGACTTAGAATTTGGTGTGACACAACCAGACATGCAGACAAGATCGAGACGAAATTATGCGCAAAGACTACAAAGTAGGTTGGACTGGGCATACAAGGCAGCGCATGATAATATCGAAAGAGAAATAACACGACAGAAGAAGTATTATGACAGAAAATTTAAATGTATGGCCCTAGAGAGGGGAGATCTGGTTCTAGTACGGGTAAAAGCTTTTGGGGGAGATCACAAGATAGCAGATAGGTGGGAACAGCATCCGTATATAGTACTGAGTCAAAGAGGACACCACCCAGTATTTAAGGTTCAGTTAGTGGGAGCTAAAGGTGATGAAAACATCAAAATTCTCCATCGAAATATGCTGTATCCCATTAAAACCATCGAACCAACACAGAATCAACAAACAATAATTAACCATGAATTAATGGAAATTTACCTCTCGGACTAAATTATAAAATCAAGGGACTGATTTAACATTTGGCCGGGGAGGAGTAACAGAAAGGAATTTTTGGGAAAATTTTTCTTTTTGATTAGAAGATAATCAATGATAATTTACAAAAGTTTTAGACAAGTAAAGGGATTCAAAGATGAAATAAGGGAGGGATGGTACGAAATCCTGATTCGAAATCCTTTATTAGGAGCCCAGAGATGGACCCCGTATATTTGATCCCAAAATTCATTGATATTTCTATTTTTGCGGAATTGACCTTAGAGAACTTGAGGACAGAAGTATCGCTGATGTTTTGAAACAACAGCTTCAAATTCCAAGAAAAATAGCGGTTTCGAAACAACCGCTAAACAATAAATTGCAATTAAGTAATTGAAACGTCTGAAGTAGAGGCACGTCAAACAAAAATCTAAAAAGAGTGGGAAAAACTGTCAGTCACCATGAAGGCCTCACAGGAGGAGGTGCTAGTACAGATTCTCTTTTATGAGATTTATGATCAAAATAGACCATTTCACCCGCAAAGTTAGTTAGAAAAGTTAGAGTTCAGAGTTTGGAATCACAATGAGAGAGCCATCAATTTAGGAATGATTATCTCGTTGTGTAATCGCAGAAGGTACATGGACACCATTAAGTACCTGGCGTTGGCATTTGTATAAAAATGGACCCATTGGGTAGACTTCTTGTGCAACATCCGATGAATGGAGCTTTCTTTGAACACTGTTTGACCAGACACATTCGATATGGAACAGGTTTAGGAAAGTTCCTAGAAAATAGAGTAATAAATTGGGACCCAGGGATGCATAGAGTGGTGAGATGTTACTATTGCCAAATGGCGCACTATGCATTGGAAGACACACAGTTGGTCAGACAATTATATAATTACGATAGAAGACTGGCAAATGGATTGTTTGCAGCTTTTTCGAGGTCAAGGGATCAAAACGAAGAAGAGAGACTAGAAAGATTCAGAGTTTTGCGAGGAAGAGCAAGGGCCTGGAGGCAGTCACGAAATGATAGTGCGTAGGGTAAGGAGCAGTTTTGGTCCCCAAGTAAATTTGGGTTACGTGTTGATGAACCAAAGACTGTTGGTTCTACAATTTGAGTATTTTCTCTATCAACATTTCAAGATGGGGACTACTTTAGGCTTGCATCTCCAACTGATAGCGATGAATAATGAAACAATGAGAATACCAACTAGATGCTATCGGTGCAATGCTGTGAACTTTACGGCACCTCTTGGGCATCTAGTAGCATGCTTCTATGCTGACAATAAAAAGTTTGCAAATGCAGTATTTGTGAAATTTTATAAGGAGCATCCAGATACCCAGGATGTGAAGACGGAAATCTTGTATCAGCATGAAAATGGAAGCGATAGTGATGAGATGCCCGAGTTGATCTGAACATTGTAATAATGAGAGATAAGTTGTCTCGGGGTTGTCTTGAGACGAGAACTTTACTTTGCTAGAAAACAAGTGGTTTCGAGACTATACGAGACAACCAGCACCCAATATAAGAGCGTTCACGTGGTGGCCGAGCCTCAGTTGCCCGAGAGACACCGACATGATAACATGGTGGATAGGTTGAAGAATCCGTTAGGGATCGTGTTGCGGCATCACTTGAAAGAACTATTGAATTTTGAAGCATATTTAAATAACCACAATAGATATAGAACAACATTCGGCATTTATTTGGAACAGGAAATCTTAGCAAGAAAGTGCCAAATTTTCCAGTATAAGTGGTGCTGGGACTGTTTTGCGGTCCACTATTATTTTCGACCGGGTACACTCGTGCATGGACTGTATGTAACTGATAAGAAGTTGGCAAATCTTCAGTATAAGAGTTACAGAAGGACAATCGACATAAGGGCAGGCAGAAGAACTATTTTCAGTAACGAACCGGTCGTCAAACCTCAAGCCAACAAACATTGTAAGTAATATACATGTAGTGCGTAATTGATTCCGAAGAATACGGCGGTATCGAAAGTAAACTCGACAAAGACGTAGTTTATAAAAATTCTGTACATTTATCGATGAGCAGTCACGATAAAAGTGAACAAGAGTCTTGATGAAATGAATGATGTAAGATTCTGAGACTTGCAGTAAAAACAACTTAAATTACGACACCTGATCACTTTTTAATGGTCACAGTGACCACGAAGCATAACAGGAAATAGTTTGATTAGTGTGACTTTACTAATATTTTAAAATGAGTTGTATGACACCTTAAGACACCTTGACAACAAACTTAGAGTAGGGATGTGATTTAAATTAACGTACATGTACATTATCCGACCATTTTGAGTGTGATCAACAGCAACCAACACGAGTTTTATGTCCATCAGAAAATGTGCGGTTCTTCTTAAACATGATCGGGATACCCTCCTTTGTGTCCAAATCCCTTGCTTACACAGTTTTGGCAAGAGTGTAGAGCCCACGTGCCTTACTCATCAGAGTCAGCTTTGACAACTTCCGACAAGCCCGTAAAGAACCACTCATCCTCCTTTTTTCCTTCGTGGGCATTTTGCATGTGTTTCTTCCATCCGGCAACAGACCAAAACCCCACCCTATTCTTACAGAATTGACAGCCTAGGCTGATGCTGATGTGCCTTCCTCTGATGTGGTCGCACACCCTCTCCTGGCTGCTATAATACTCTTCAGGACACTCTCCGTAGCAGCACTGATAGAATGATTGGCCCTTGGATTCAATTCTGGGGCCCACAAACTTAGTGTCGACGCCTGTGAAAGACAGGGTCGCCCGGCTCTGTGGAAATAGCTGCACAGCCTCTTGTAGGCTCATGTCGTAAGGCAACTTGGCTTTCTTTCCACCGGCGGAACTGGTGCTAGGGACCGGCCTTTTACGTGCAGAGGGTCCCTCGTGAACTTCGGCACCAGGTGGGAGGTTGGTGTCGTCAGTATCTTCCTGGTACAGTGGCGCTTCAGAATCATCGACAGGTATAAAAGGTGTCATAACAGCCACCATATTCTCCGAGAACATTTGGGCAGGCCCCCCAGCTGTACCCCTCCTCATCTTGCGGAGAGCACCCATTTTCATACGAACCACTAATTGTTCAAGATAGCATGCCCGCAGGAGTTGTTCGTTTGCCTGAAAATAGACAGTAAAGAGAGTAGAAAAATGCAGGAAAAATATTTGGCTTGAGAAACTGAAGGTGACATTAGCAGAAGTAATGGAAACCTACCCCAACCATAATCTCCTGCACCTTCTTGTCGGGAAGGGTGGTGACTTCCTGGTGCCCCCAGTCGGTTAGTAAATGTTTTTGGCGAGTTTGGCCATATCATGGATGATGTCGGCTGTAATGAAACAACAAATTTGTAGTTTCGAAACAAGAGGTTTAAATCAAAAAGAAAGAAGTGGTTTCGAAACAACACGAGACAATTGTCATGGGAGCCGTATAAAAGGCCAAGCACACAGGTGCTAAGTGCCATTTGAGACCCAGACTTCGTAGAGGTCACTTGTCATGGATTCAGATGACACATACCCACTTAGGTGGATTTTGATGTCTAACAGGGACGAAATATCTAGATTCGAAGATTACCTACTGGATCAAATTAAAGTGCAAACCTCGTTGGGATCTTACTTGGAAATTATTTTAGTTACTGAAGTTGAGAAAATTAATAGTCACCAGTGTCCACATTGTAACTGTATGCACTATCGGTGGAGAACAACGGACTTAGTCATAGCTCTGTACTGCCGGGATAAGAAGTTTGTTAACAGTGTTTACAAATGCTGGGTGTGGGGTGCATCTAATAATCACGCATAAGGTATGGAAAATTAAAATACCTTGAATCTCCACTGTAGACTGCTTCAGGGCTTCGGAAGCTTCCTCAGATGCTGCACCACCCTGAATTGCAAGATACCACTCTTCAAACACAGCTACACGGTCTTTCAGAAACTCAGAGTTCTGAAATAAGAAAGCCATAGTAATATCCGTAGTTTAGAGATAAGATTTTGTGCACATTGGATGAACTTGTAAAAAATAGGGATAGCTAGAGCATTGGCAAATTAGAGCGCAATAAGGTGTTTGTGATAAAGGTAGGGATAAATACATACCACAACGGCTATGTTAAAATCCTCGTCCTTGAGTACGTCTTTGAGCTTGCCCTGCACCATCTCTTCGTCTTTAATCTGGCGGCAAAGACGTTTTTCAGCAGCCATCAGCACGAGAAAGGCCTCACTGGGGGAAAGATTTGTGTGAGTGAAACCCTAAATAAAATTGCAAGATTAGAAAATTTCGAACAAAAGTAGTCTTTGGAAAACAAAAAAAAAGAAAAAGTAAATTCAGAACTAAAAATAGTAAAATACTCACCGCATCGAAAAGATCCTCCTTGAAGTCCTCCTCCACAATAGATGAAAGGAAATTAAGATCGCGTAATTCCTCCATTTTGCACCTTGTGATCCAAAACGCAGCTGTTCTCTTTGATATCCAAGGTCGAACTGATGATAAAACCATGTGGGCCCGTGCAGGTGAAAAGGGCAGCCCCGTGTCAAAATGCCCTCGAAACAACTGAAAAGTTGTCTTGAGACAGCTGTTTTTCTGGCTT
>JBCAUG010023099.1:0-10604 GCA_038406175.1 Haplosyllis leylae
TTTAAAATTCCCTGACTGGAAAAACTTCTCTCATTTTTCCAGGTATTCCAGGTTTTCCAGTGCGAGTGGGAACCCTGTGTCAATACCGGCAGGATTCGGCAGGAAATGGCGAATCACAGAAAAATTCGAATGAGAGATTATTATCCCAGGATTCAACCAAAGTGTTTTAACTCTGATTGAGACTGCCCGAAAAAACGACATCGCCATCAATTGAGTTCATGATTTCAATGGAGTATTCAAAGCAACATCAAACGAAAATAAAGTTGTCGCTCTTAGGTTTGTTTTTCTCGGTATGTACGGATCATAAAGCTGCGTTTACAGGTAGCGTTTTTCAGACCGTTTTGTCAGTGGCACCTTTGACGTTTTTGGCATAGTTTAACATTATGTGTAAACAGCACCATAGGAATGCATGCAACCCATTTTTAAACGGTCTGAATAACGGGATGAAAAATGCCACGTGTAAACATACCTTTACATTTAATACGTTTGTAACATGATTAATATATTAATGAACAGAGTATTTAATTAACATATGTGTGTCTTATCAAAAACAGTTGATTGTGGTTGATCTTCATATCGGCGTCCTGCTAGTGAGGAAGCTGATGTTGTTGTTGCTGTTGTGGTAGTTGTCGCAATGTGTTCAATGTCAGATCGCGTAATGTCTACAAAGATTGCGTAAAGTAATGAATATTCTTCAAGTTTGCTATTTTGGGCCAGCTGAAAAAATCTGGTAACTCCTTAAACAGAAATTACAATTTTTGAAATCAACTTCTTATCTCACAATTGACTAGAAAAGAGCAGAATGGTCGGTGAGATTTCTTAAGGATTTTTATTAATTGGAAATGTAGCTGAAATTTTCAGTACAGGATGAATTACTCTATCTTATCTGAAAAGTATAACAAAATAATTTCTAGAAATTACAAAAAAATCTTGAATAGCCATAGTTGGAAGCAAATAGCTGATGTGAACTTACCTGAGGTTTACAATACTCCTCCAACCAACTGAAGATGCTGCCTGAGAGTTCGGCGAAGTTCGTGACGGAAACGGAGCCGTTAAACGACTTGAACAGACTGTCCATCATGTGCCCGAACTGAAACATAATAGGAAAAAATTATGTCGCGACATTACACGTTCGTCTACTGGCTCTTGCTATGTTACAAAAAGATTCTGACATCAGTACAGTATTGTGTGTAAACAAATTCCTGAAAATGACTGCAGCCTAAAGTATGGCTACTTATCATAAAAGTGCCCAGGCATTTACCCACAAATCTTGCGGGCACTTCAAAGTAAAATATTCAAGTAGTAAATTTCTGAGTGACTGTTTATTTTGGAATCCATATGTTAATAGTCTTGTAAATCAGATCTATTAATATTTTGACGTTGTCGGGGAAATTTTACTCGTCCGGACAAAAATAGATCGGTTCAACAAGTGCGTCACAAAATCCGACGCTTTCATATCTCACTTTTTGTGTCCAAATAGATTAAACGGATACAATTCTACACTTTGTATCCACTACACGTCTATCACAGCTTTTAAATATGGATATTTAATGATACTATTATCTGGAGGTACTTGATTTACAACATCTATTGAATTTCAAGAGAATAAAACATCGGTCTTGCAGTAAAAAGCTCCTATTTGTGTGGAAAAAACTTTGACTAACAAAGGGAGTGACCGCTCAAAGATCCTAATGATTACTACGAATATTAATAGTACCATTTTACATTGACTTTTGAAATTTTGACTTTCCACTTTAAATGATTATTGTTCTGATCGCTAAAGGTGTACGGCTGTTACTACCCACACCCGAAGATTGGGATAGGACCCCGCACTCCCCTCCCCTCCCCGATGCATCACGGTATACGGACGGGGCGCGGGCGGTTGGACTTCGACTGAACGGTTTTCTTGTTCAATTAAATTATACTACACTTTCAATTGTAAATGATATTAGACTGTTTGTTTACACACAACTCAACATCACTGGTAATAAATCGTAATCACGGTGACTCACCACTTGAAACTTGACCTCGTCAGAGACCTGGTTCTGTCCGTGCTGGGGGGTGTTCTGATGGGCTTTCACTATGTGCTCATAGTTCCTGCAAACAGAGGTTTAAATTTTTAAACATTGCACCTTTAATGACTCACAGTAACCTTCTGTTTACACAGTGACCAAACATATTTTTATTGGGAGGGGGCTAACTTGAGACACTGTTCACTGAAAAGAAATTGTAGTCGGCAGGTGGCGCACAAGTTTGATACACACCCAGATGTACGGTCCACTTGAATACCTGAGCGGTAGACATCAATAAATTACTGTCGTATTCCCATAAAATGCCACCCAAACACACAACTGTACTTTTTGCTACACGTGTCGCTACATAACTGATGGTACATATAAAGTTCTTGATTCTAATGAGTAGAAAATTGATGGGAAAATAGTTTCGTAACAAATTCGAAGCATACACTAGGTCTAACTGAACACCCTGCAAACAAGACTCGGGTGTACTGTCAAGTTTATAACGGAAACCGCTAGATTCCGATAATATTTCTATATGGAACCCATATCAGAATGGGACACAGAATAGGAATCGGACCGGTCAGTGTGAACAGCATAATAGCACACTGCATGGGGGCCAGGGAATCGGGACAGGTACAGGGAATGGAACCTGGAGCAATGGGTACCAATATGTTGTACAGAAATATCTACACAGTCTGAGACCAGGAAAGGAACCAGGATCCATTGTTTCCTATTGTGCTGGTCCAGTTCCCTGTACCTGTCCCGGTCCCGTGCAGTAAAAATAAGCTTTAGTTCGACGGACCAGCTTAAAAGTTATATTCACATGTTGCGTTTCCGTCATCGTTTGGCATAGTGTCTGTGGTAACGCAAATGCACAGAATGCACTTGTGTTTGCACCACCATTAACATTTTCTTAGGTTCGACGAAACGTGTGATCAAGCCTTAAAGCAATGTGCACTGTATTAATATCGGTAATTTTCAATTTCGCATTTTCGCTCCGCATGGATGGAGCCGGAGAGCTTAGTCCTTGAAGAATACTTACGACTTCATGATCTTGAGTGCCATGACTTCCTTTCTCAGATTGTCCAGATCTTCTTCCTGTTTTGACTTCTGTTGTACTAAGAAGTTTATGTAGTCTATTGCTGCAATAACCAAAAAAGAGACCTGTTTTAAACACCTAGTTCAAAAAAGAACTGTGTAACATTTTGTGTTAGCGGCGTCCTGTCTTTCGCGACATTCCCTCTGTAATTAATTCGTGTACTTCAACTGAATTTTTGATTTTCGGATGACGTAATTTTGGCACAGTTAAACTGACAGTATAATTGTTTAATTCTGATTAAAAAACTATGACATACATCTCTGTAATATGGCCGCTTTGCTGAGTTTGGCTGAACCTAATGTTTCTTGTTGCTGGCAAGTCGGCACCATTCCTTGTAGTTCATCGTATCCTTTCTGTAAGTCAGAAGATACAAGCCGTTAAAACTCCCGGAATTGGAAAGAAAATATGCCACCAAGTTGAAACAAAATATCTCACGGGGTGAAGCGTCCGTCCATTGTAAGCCTCATTTCACACATTTTCTGAGTAACTCCCGACCAAATTTATTTCAAGTCACGGCAAATTCCCATGACAAAGAAACACAGCTTCGAAAGTTATACGGTGAGGATTTAACAGAAACAGTTACTTTAATTGCATCTCTGCGTTTTTGCTCTGCATGGGTGTGCGCCTCCCTGCGTCTGTCCTTGTAACTCAGCGTGCTCTTAATCGTTCCATCTGAATCCTCGTCATCTGTGGAAAGAAGTGACAGGTGAAGTTGAGATTAAATATTTACTGGGCGTTTGCAGGGTTCCCACATTTCCGGACTGACAAAATTCCAAGATATTTCCATGATTTTTCCAGGTTTTTTCAAGAAAATTCCAGGTATATTTCAAATTACTTAATGTTTACATAAAGTTTCATCCAAACATAAATGAACCTTCTTACACTATCCAAAAATAAAACCTACTCTTTCAGCCACATAACATGCTAGGCACAGGAGGGATGAAGTGTCAACTAATAGCTTGTAAATTGAAATACTTCTTAAAGAGCTAGTCAGCAAAAATAAATGGTCATATAACTGACACATTATTTTCATTCCAGAACACATAAAGTCTATCTTTTTACTGAGTTCTTAAATTGTATTTCTAAAAACAATTTTCTGCACAAAAAAACCTTTAAATTTTGGGACTACTTGGAAGAGAACTCCTCCATAAATAATGCTAGAATAATGAGTAACCTGACAGGAAACACCTTTTCATATGAATAATACCAAAACTGACATATTGAATATATGTTTGTACTCTAGACACCACTGCCATGCTTTCTTTGATACAAATAATTCTGGAGTATCAACAAAATCATTTTGTGCTAATTATAATCACAGTTGTTAACCACTTTTTTATCTTCAATAAAATATTTTTCCAGGTTTGATGTACCTTTTCCATGATTTTTATTATTTTTTGCAAAATTCCATTATTTTTCCAGGTTTTCCAGGTAATGTGGGAACCCTGGCCGTTTGTAACATAACAAACACAGACACAACTGTTCAGTGTAAACAAGCCCTGATTCCGACAGTGTCTGTGTTTGTAATGCTACAAACGCCCATTTGTATCTGATTCGGTGTCAGTTCCGATTGAAACATCTGGCACGCACACTTGGAATGAAACCATCAGGTATTGGTGATTCTCTCACCACGGCTTTGGTATATCCTGACGTCTCACCTGGTCGAAACAGACAGACAAACAGACACAATTACCCTTGATCTGCATGGGTCCATAATCTGAGAAACTCTCATCTACATCGGACCTGTAATCTGTACTTCCGCCCTCGCTCGTCACACTCGAGTTACTCGGGAAGTCAAAAAGAAGCGCCCCAGTGCTACTTCCGGCGGAACCGTTACCACTGGAAACGCTGGCGTTACCCGGAAACCGATTCATGAGTTCGTTTCTTCGTTTACAAGTGTCCTTCAAAAATTTCTTCGACACACCAAACGATGTGTGAGTTTGACTCTCTCTTGTTGATTGAATGTATCTCTTAAGTTTCCTCCTCTCTTTATTTTTGAGCAAGTACTAAATTCTGTGGCAAAAAAGTATTGAATAGGTCGATCATGACTTGGAAAAAGTAACCTGTAAGTGGGTTCGACTATTAATTCTTATCTCTAGGAAGTAGAACTTTGTCCTCCAAAACCGCACACCTATTATTATCTAAAATTGTACTGTTCGTATCCGTTATCTGAACAAAGTTCGAATGTACGTAAGAAGAAAAAGTTTACATCCAAAGTGTTTAGTTTATTTACTTGATGTAGGAGATCTGCAAACACTCGGACATCAAGGCGTCGTCCGTCATCAAAACTTTTGTCAACGTCAATGTTTTGCCTTTCCTACTGTTGTTTTCAAATAAAATTTTCGCACAGTTCAAACTGACTAAATGTGACGTCAGGGTCTGATACTGATATTCGGACCGATAAAGTTTAGCATTGTGCTAATGATGACGGGCTGAAATTCAGTTAGAATGGGTCTGGAATCTATTTAGCCCCAAATTTCAGTCCGATTTAGCTAATTGTATACACTTCTATTGGGCCATGATAGGCCGAATTTCGACGTCTGTGTTGGCACGTGTGGGATATTTTGACCTCATTCTCGCTAAGTTTTGCTGTGCGCCCCTAAGATGAATAAGCTGCCTGTTAGGGTCTTTTTACAATGAGCGATTTCCAAATTAAAACTATGATATTTGCCGTCAATACTGTCAGCGGCATCGCAAAAAATAGGCAGACTGATTTTGTTGCATGTGAGATGACGGGCTCATTTCTCTTGAGCCATTTGTATTGGAATAACATAAATCAGCCAATAACATCATGACTATATGACATCAAGTAATATGCAAGGTTGCCACACAGCAATCAAGATAAAATTCCTCGGGTTTTCCCTGTTTTCTCAAAACTTTCCCTGTGCTTTTTATTTGTATCAAAACAACCTTTATTGGGCTAAAACCATTCAAAGAGAGCTTTACTAACCGATAACGGTTAAACCCCCTCTAAACTACAACCACAAATACAATGGAGTCTGATGCAACAACCTCATTTCATTACTGAACTCAAAATTTCCTACAAAAACAGTGACTTTAAAGATAAGTGTAAATATACCCTGATGGTGTTTCACACTCACCTAAAGAAGGACGGGGGCTGGGCACAAAGGGTTGTATGCTACTGAATGCAATTCTTCCGTCAACGTCACCTAAGCGAGGCAGAGGCCTACACGAATGCGTTGCATGGTTTGGTCACACTGGTTGTAACCAGAGGCTGGAACTATGTCCAATATTATGCAGAAAACTTCCACACTGACTTCAGCTGGGAGTGCGAATACACCAGCAGATCAATTTTCTGACAGTGTACCCCGTAGTATGGTTCGATGGATTTCAGTTTCTCTGGTCCCGTTCCCGATGCAGGTGAAAGTTTCCGTATAATATCGGCCCGACCCAGGTCGAGACCAATATTATGCTGAAAACGTTCACACTGACTTCAACTGGGAGTGCGAATAGGCAAGACTGTACCTGTGTTATGCGCGGATGAAGCGGAGGAGTGGCTCACGGCCGGGATGGATCCGGTGCTGCTCGCCCGGGAAAACGAGAAGCGACCACCTCCTTCATTGGGCGACTGCGGTCCCTCGAACTTCACTTCACTGTTGGTTGTCATGTCCATCAGACCTAAAATGATCAAAATGGTTCTGTAATAAAATTACCTTGAATTAAATTGTCATCCAACTCTTTATTTTTACACTATTGTCTAGGTCCCTCAAGTGTTCAACCGCACAACAATCCTTAGGTTCACATCAGAGTGCCACACCATCTTTACTGTGGTAGTACATGAATGATCGTTCCAAACACCGAGTCTCACTCTCAGGTGTTCATTTGTAACCAAACTATTCAACACTACTGTAAAAAAACAGGTACTCCTTCTTACCGGACTCGTTACAAAAGGATTGGGGACCCAATATTTCCTGACTTTAAAGTACTGGGAAATTAGTCTCACTTTTGACAAAAACCTCAGTGTCACATTGGAGTTAGGGTCCGTTTACACTGAGCGATAGCGATAGCGTTAGCGATGGCGTTAGCGATGCACAATATTTGGCTCTTGGTTTCTTAGCGAAGTTTTGCATTGTTTTCAAGGTACTTTACGGAACTACGTTTCCACTGACTCTTAGCGAAACTCTTAGCGAAAGTGTGTCTCACTAAGACAGAATGACAATGGGTACCCTACCCATTCCTTAGCGAAAATCTGTATAGTTTCAGCTGCTTTTCAGAAACTTTTTCTTTTTTTTGGCATTCACACGTTTCTATGTAGCAGACGAAAATATGGCGTGAATCAGGAGATTTAACAGATTTGAACATTTACGGCAAATTCAATGGCATAGAAGGAGAATTTTCATGATATTTATGTTGTGGCAACTTCAAAATGTATCTAGGGAAATTTGGGTTCATCCTCTCAATACTGAATGTGAAGAGAAAGGTGAATTCTATGTACTGTATCCAGACCTATGGCATTACCCCAAGAGATTTTTTAAGTACTATTGGATGTCTGTAGAAAGATTTGACACTCTTCTGGAACTGGTAGGACCTTGCATTTCAAAGAAATATACTAACTTCAGGGCTCCAATTTCGGCAGAGCAGCAACTACTTGTTACACTGAAGTACTTGTACATTTCGTAAATTATCAATAAACACATCATGTGAAAAAGTTACCAAAACATTTTATTCCGAAAGAGAATTTAGCTGTTTCTTAGCAATACCAAAAAAAGCTGGAATTGACAAAATGATCAACAAATGTCAGTATGAACTGTGTACTGCTTAAAATTATTCAAAGACATGAAGTAAAGTTAACTCACAAATTGCTGTCAAACTGTCCAGACTCTCGGGACATACAAATCCATACTTTATCAAACACTATAAATCATCTTATGATGAACAGTCATGTACTGTCTTAAAATGCGTTCAAATTTTCAAAAAAGAAAAATCCAGGAAGTTCCATAAAATTAAACAGGATGCAAGAAATAATGCTTTGCTTTCGACATAATGTCATACTTGTGTCTTCATTGTTCTACTCGAACTTTGTCGCATTCCATACATTTTCTTAAATGTCTGTGGTACTTGGGTGCCCAATCAAAATGTTCACCACAAAGCACTGTCCACCCTTCCCCATGAGCGCCACATACATATGTTCTTAAGTTTCCTTCTGAGCCACAATGCCGGCTGCACTGAGCACATTGAAAACGCTTTCCCTCGTTTTCGTGTTTTTTCATATGTTCCTTCAAGTACCATTTAGATACGAATTTCTTATGATACTGTTCACACTCCAAAAGACCCTCTTTCGTGTGGTACTTTCTGTGCTCGTTAAGTTCATTTCTGAAATGAAATCCCTTCTCACAGTATTCACAAAAATGCCTTGGAGGAAGGTGCTGTACCTCATGTTTCCTCTTCCCTCCGTAGGACTCAAAGTCACGTTCACAGAATTTGCACTTGAATTTGAAGTCCAGGTGTTTGTCTTTTACATGAGCCTGGAAATCCTTTAGTTGCTGAAAGGGCTTGTTGCAAGATGGACTTGTGTCTTCGTGCGCTGGTCCTTGATACAGGTTTGGAACATCTCGGATTTTTCGATGCTCCATACTTGGAAGCCGGATTTTTTGTTTTAAAGTTTTTCACAGAATCAGATCCTGCATTTTCCGTGTCATTTTCTGTGTCATTGCTGTCACTGTCCGTGCTGTCTTTTGTCTTGCCACTGTCCGATTGAGATGCCTTGTTGTTGTCCTCAGTTTTGGCTTGACTGTCACTGTCAATTTTAGAAAGTTTTGGATTTTCACGAGCTGCCTGCATTGCTAATTGCCTCTTTGTAGGCTTGGAGGGGGTAAAGTTTCTCTGTGGTTTGGGTTTGGGATTTTTTGGTTTGATGGGGGTTCTTCTCATAGGTTTCGGAATTCTGATGCTGTCGTCACTTTCTGAAAGTGATTCCAATGTTTCTGGGTCCCACTTGATGGGTCTTGTATCCACAAACCTCATTTTACCAAAATATCCGAGAAATATTTCACACCTTTATAAGTCATTGTCCTTGTTAGTACACAAAAACTGGTCATTTAGCACTATTGCGATGTGGATGTGATACATCCTAGCAAAGATAAAAATTCCAACCTGATCCAACACGAAGTTTGGTTGCAGCAATGCTGTTATGTAATCGTCTAATATTATGCCTTTACATTTGAACATACGACCTGCCACATGCTCCACTCAATCTCTGTGGTCTGTGGTGAACTTTTTGAAGTAGTGTCGAAATTCCTCTGGAGTTTGCTGCTTGTCTTTACTGCGGTAATGAGATAGTATGTGAAGAGTCTGCTCAGTCTCACTGTAGGTGACGGTACACTGGCACTGGAATGTAAGTGATTTGATAAAGTACGGATTTATGAAATAGTATCATTCTGGCACTGGTTACATAATAATCACACCGAAAACAAAAATTCCAAGAAGTCTGTACAGCATTTAGTAAACACCGATTGGGTTTCTGAAAAGTGAAATACATAGAAATAAAGCACTTCAAGTACTTGCCTGGTATAATTTTCGCTGTATTGCATTCAAGGTTTTTGATTTTGCTTTAACCGTAGCTTTTTCAGGTAAACGCCAGACTTCATCAAAGTATTCATTGTCTAGTTCTTCTCTGGTCTGATTAGACAAACGTTGAGCACTTCTGAGATCAATTCCTGCCATATTTCACTAGTAAATTTTGAATTTAAGAAGATTTGTTCCAGAACGTGCTAAGAAACTTCAGATCCAAAATGGCAGCATGATGAGGTGATGCTGTACTATGTGGTTAGTACTTTGTACTTACAGGGGCACCCATATATTAATAGAAACTGTGCAGATTTTTTTTTCAGTTTCCTTGCAAGTGGAGACAGTTATTGGGGACTTGCTACAAGGTTTAGAATGGCACCTGCAACTGTGTATAAAATTGTACCTGAGGTCTGTGATGCTATCTGGGAAGCTTTATATGAAACAGAGATGCCACCACCAGACAGAATAAAATGGCAGGCAATAGAAAATGGATTTGCTAAAAGATGGAACTTCCCAAATTGTGTAGGAGCTATTGATGGCAAACATGTCACTATACAGAACCCTGCAAGAGGAGGCAGTCTGTATCACAACTACAAAGGAACATTCTCTCTGAATCTGATGGCTCTGGTGGATCATGAGTACAAATTCACATATGTTGACATTGGGGACTATGGGTCAAATTCAGATTCTTCAGTATTTAGATTCTCAGAATTTGGACATGCCTTCATGAATCATAATTTAGGAATCCCACCACCTAAACCATTGCCTAACTGGAATCCTAACCAAATGATGCCTCACTGTATAGTAGGAGATGAAGCTTTCCCTCTTCAATGTGATCTTATGAGGCCTTACCCAAGAGGACCAGGTGGTACTAGGATGCCTAGGGATCAGAGAATATTCAACTACAGACTGTCACGTGCCAGAAGAATTGTTGAAAATGCTTTTGGCATTCTGGCCCA
>JBCAUG010023110.1:0-10604 GCA_038406175.1 Haplosyllis leylae
TTAGGATTGTGTGCTGAGGAAATAAAACTTTTAAAATTGAACAACAACTAGTTTCTTTCTTTTCACACAGATTTATTGAAATTAATTCTGAATAGACTCTGGAATCCGGATATAACACTATCATCATTTCATCATGTTAAACCCACAGTCATGTTAGTATTGTGTTGAAGACTAGACAATGATACTGTACAACAGGTATGAAAAGTATTATGACAAACTAATAAAACATAAATATCTAATGAGTTACATTAGTGCTAACTGCAGTGATCATGAACGGTTCAACCATATTGGTTTTCCGTACATATTTGCCAACCAATTTCATCAATATCTATGGTGATTTCATCCAGGGTCTTGGGTGATGAAATTAGTTGGCAAGGGCATGACGAAGAACTAGCCAGAGAGGAAGTTCAAAACAGAAGCGCACTGACCAACATGGGCGCTTCAAGATCAGTGGTCGTTTTAGTATTTACCTTGACAGCGGATCGGATCCAAAAGTAGCCTAGATGTCGCCTGTGCAAAGCAATGCATACGCCTAGGATCGTTGGAGGTGAACACATTTCCTGTGGAATTTAGTGTTTAAATAGTGAAAATTATGGCTTTTCTTTCAATTATGGATACATAATGACATTATGGCTTACAAATACAGAGAGGAAATTGTGGGGAAAAGGTTTCTGTCAGTCAGGAGTGAAGTAAAACCGAAATTAAAGCAAATTGATCAGTGGGAATGGCGCGCTGGTGTAATACGTGCTGCAAGCCAAAGAGAGTTGGATAGCAGTGATGTTTTGGTAAGTTTTTACTGTAATCTTTAATATTCAAAGGGTGTTTTAATAGGCCATTTTAATCTACAGTATATTCTGTTTTGAACGACACGAGATTTGTGTATTTCGATCTAGAAATTAAGTCAGGATAAGCGGTTCTTTACAGTGACCTGGATTTAAATTGTGGCAATGTGGCTTCTATTTGTACACACAACAAGCTATGGTGAACTGCTGGCATGCAACAAAATGTGTTGCGTTGCTACTTGTGAGTGAATAAAATGGGTCTCTTCAATTGATACTTTGTTGAATAATTATAATCCAATCACCTCACAATCTGTGGCAGTAGATTTTCATTCACAAAAAAGCTACAGGACAACGATATTTTAATTGACGTGGATTTTAATTTGTTCCCCGTTCTTTCCATGGTTCACCCAGTTTTTTTTTTCATATTCTGTCATGATCTTCCATGTTTGAACTTTTGAATTGAGAGCCAACCCTTGAGACTGAAGAAATAATTGCTTATATTTTGTTCTTGTCAGAGGTTGTTCAGAAGATTTCATCACCATTACTTGGTAATGCTGAAATTTGATGTTTACGTGTAGGGGGACTGGAGATGAACAGCTCTGGATACTGCAAAAGTTGTCACAAAGGTGTCAAGATCATTGGACTTGGGAGCAAAACTTGTAATACCCCCCCCCCCAAAAAAAAATCCCTTGCAAGAGACTTCGGGATTTCACCAGTTGTGGAACTTAGTATCAAACATGCAGACGACCCCCCCCCCACGAAAAAAACAAGGAACTTTAGGGTTTTGAACTCGGCATTAAAACAAAGAAGTCCCCCACCCCGACAAACACAATGAAAGACTCAATGCTCGGGGGCCTGTTTGACTCCCGTTCTGGGGTGCCAAGTTTCGTACATGTATCTGAAGTTTTAGATAGTACAGAAGTACCGTAATAAAGAATTGAAACACGGACAAACTTAAAAAAGAGATGAAAAAGGGTTAGATACTAACAAAGGCCCATCAAGGTTGACTTCCTATCAGTTTTCTTGGTACAGTATGCTTCATTCTGTCCGAAGTGACCTTGGCACGTTTTAAACTGGTGCTTTTTATGTATGGACAGAACTTCAAAGAAAAACATTAAAGCTCAGTTTTGCAGACGATTTCGGAATTGTTTGTCACATAGTCAACCAACCATTCGTGTTTTACACGTACTATGTCCTAAAGTGTAATTAAATGAAATGGCTAATTTAATTTAACATAGATGACAAATATAATTGGAGCGATTTAAATTTCAAGACAGTAAAGTTGTACTCGTTTAAGTCACCACATGAATCATCCCATTTCTAGTGCGTATCGTGACAAAATGCAACCGGTATTATAAAGACTCGCAAAAAAGGAAGTGATTTGACGTACACGGAATCAGAGACTGCCTGCAGGACATGACATCCACTTGAAATTTGGCTCACAGAAGATAAATGTGGCACAGTACTTCCTGCACATACATGTACATTGTGTAAATCAATCAAGAATTTTCACAGGAAGTCGGGTGCCTTATATTTCAGTCCTTCACGGTATCGTTCGGTTGAGTGTCTTGGTTCTGGATAGGAAGAACATTGGTCGAGAGGAATTGTATTCTCCCAGAGTTGAGATATTGGCCACAGCTGTAGTGGTACATTTACATGTAATTACTGGCTATTGTAGGTGAATTGTATAATTTTATATTACATGTGCAGAAGTAATGAGACACACAAGGGGGGGGGGGGTGACAGCCATTGCAGATGAAGACTCATTATGAATATGCAGATGGATGAGTCACATTGATGTCGACACTTTTCATGAATATCTGCAGAGATGTTATCATCTTACTGACGGAATTAATATTTTTATTTGCGTCTTCCAAATTTAGTCCATGCTTTGAAGAAGAAAATATGAAACTGGAAGAAGATTAATTGCAAATTAAGTAGCCTCATTTACTTATTTTCAGCGTTGTTTGGATCAATAGGTTACGGTCTTTGCTGTCTTGAAGACACTACTGGCGTACTGCTACTTGAAAATTCATGTCTGTACGTTTGAATGCGTCGATCTTTGTGATCTTTATGCGGAACATTACATAATGGAATATTATTCAATAAGCTACTCACGGAAGCTTTACTAATTTGGACATGAAGCAGTCCTGAACATGTTGGCTGTGGGGTCAAAAGGAGTTCGTCTATTTAGACATGTTAGCTAGGCTGCCTTTGAGCATTGAGGTTCTCAGCACGATATCTTAATTGCGAAACATGGTCATCAATTACAGTAGACTTAATTGACAATCAGCTCGACGGCGCAGACTCGAGACAGGTCTTTGTAGTAAGATCGTATTGTGTTGGTATGTTGTATTGACTGACGACTGGAAATAGACGTTTTAATTTTATGCCAACTGAAATAGATGTGATGGCCATTTTGGGAGTGAGAAGGGGGAAGTGGGAAGGAAGGTTTAGTGCCAAATTTATTTTAATTATTAAGTGCATGGACCACAAATAATGTAATGTTTATGAAATGTACCGAATCACGACAATATGACATTTAACTACGAAAACTGAAGGGCAGCTTTGGGTATTCATAAAATATGTGCATCAAGAGGATCGTGCAGACAAGCGTTCTTACCCTTACTTACTCTACTTCGAAGTAACTCTCCATCTTCATAAAATATGTGCAAGGGGATCGTGCAAAATCACAACTATCAAATCTTTTCAGACAAACGTTCTTACCCTTACTTTACTTCGAAGTATCTTTTCATATGAAAGGTGGCATGTCATTGTAAAATACCCAATACGTGTGTCTGTCAGCCTGCCAACAGTGTCGACAAACAGTCTGATTTGACTATGTTATCGACTATCCACCTTTGCATGACTTCGAAAATATACAAGCTTTATCATCAGGGAGATTAAAAGATTCATTGTCTACATGTTGGTGCAGGAGGAAAATAACATCTGTTGCTACATATGATAAACTAAGCTTGTAACTGTTGTTCCTTAAATGCTAACAGTCTGTTCACGTAATAGAAATAGTTCTGAATGTATTGACATTTTACATTTAATTTAATTTAATGATTATATCGGTACATGCATTTTCTATTGATTACTAATGTACTACGGAATTTACAGGAGATTGTGGATATTGGGAAGAATTGCAGTCAACTGTGTCTAATCCTCACCCCACTGGGCGATAATATGTCCTAAAATATTCATATCTTACCCCGATAATTTCAACTTTGTGCATTTGAAAAAAAAAATTGGGTGCGACAACAAACCACGGACGGGAATGTCAGACGATGAACTATTTATAATCACTCAAGTCCCGTCAAATGAACCAAAAAACCCTAAAGTAGTACTGTTGTAGTGTACACGATGTCTGTCTATCTAGTTGGTCACAAATGGTGATGTAATTGTGTCTTCGTACTTGGGTTTAAGGGACCAATGAGTTTACTGAATTACGGAGGATAACTGCAATGAAGTAACGTGTAACCTTGAAGCAGCTGCGAGACAGAATACTCATTGTTTCGTTGGGGTGACACAGTGCGCCCGAAGATAGTAGGCAAATTACATCATACTCGTTTCACTCGGTTTTCGTTTGAATTTAATACAGCAACAACACATTTCCCTATCCTTAGCAAGTTGTACGTATTTATATGACGTGAGGTGCTCACAACGTCATCAAATGTATCAGTTATTCATAAATTCACTTTATCAACTGACAATAAAAGGAATATTCAATAATCTAACCTTACTGCAATTTATGACGTAAGAACTCATTATTGGATAGTGGTTTTGGATTCACTTGTTTCTTTTTCTCATACAATTTATGATGTCAGCAGTACGTTCAAGAAATAGTCACAGTCTACTGTATTTTGAGTTTAGGATGACTCCCTCCTTTGGTTGGTTCGATAACAGTTTTTGGAGAGGAAGAAGAGAGTGGTTGTTATCTATATTACACAATATTGAATTCTTCTATTTGAGTATTGTTTGTTGATATTCATAATGTTTTGGCTTGGATCATCTTGTGTCCACCAATTCCAGTATATTACTTTTCAAGAACCGAAAACACTTAATAAAACAGTGAATGAAATATTCATGCAAAATCGCATGTCTGTCTGTTCAGGTCACTGTGACATTTACTGTTAACAAACAATTGTAGTGATTTGAGACAGGCTTTTGTTTGCGACAATATTTGGGAGCGATTGGGGTTCCCATGTGTGAGTAACAGATATTTTTAGCTGCAGAGTCTGGGTCAATTCAGCACAGTGAAATGTGATGCTTGACAGAACCTTCTCAATGTGGATGAATCATTATTATATAGCAACACTTCAGTCTCTTTATTTTGAGGACATTATTTCCCCAACAGTTTACCTTTTAGGAATGTGCCTTCAGGTTTTCAGCACAACTGCTGCATGTAAAGCTGTACTTGGTAGATCACTTGTGGAGGGTGGGAGAAAGTTCAAACTTTGGTGTTTATCGACGTTAATTAACATCTAAGTATGAACATTAATGAGAAAGGACTTTGGAATTGTGGCCAAAATAGAAAATGTTCCTTTGCAAAATTCCAGGTCGTTTTAGGATGCGTTCAAGCAGCTGTATGTACTACAAGCCAAATGATTTACGTTGATGACATTTTAATGCGTGTTTGATATTTCATAAACTGTCTGGAGTAACCTTCCAGTATTGAAATAAGATTTCAGTGTCATACAGCCACATACATGATATTTGGGTTGTAAGGGCTATTGCAGAAAATGAGAGCTATGGTCCATGCTTACGTTGAAGGTCAAAATGACGTTCATTTATTGAACAGGTACATCATGATGTAATCAATCAATATTGAATACATTTGGCTTGATACATTTTTGGACCAAAAATCTTTTAATCTCTTCATCTCACTCTACATTTCACTTCTTCATCTCTTCCTCACTTTTCACCTCTTTATCTCACGTTTCATCTCACTTCATACACTTAAAAATGATACCGGGTAAAAACGCAAATGACACAGCTGATCAGCATTCTTGTTTCAAATTTGTTTGATTGGCTATTAGATGTGGGAAGTACTTTTTTCAGGCATTGGTTGGTCAATACTTGATAGATTAAAAGCATTTCCAGATGGGGTTTCCATTCAAAATCTTGAGATAAAGAGGGATAATCAAAGTAACACTTTGCATTAAAATGCTAAGAAATTTGTGACAAAATTTGAAATATTAAAAGTTATTAGATATTCTGTGAGAATTTCCAGGATAACCACTGACAAGAATGTGAAAAAGAATATGTGGAAAAAGGGGGTCATTACCCAAAATTTTCCACAACAGTCTTTTGAGTGTTGAAATTGTAGAAGGCTCAATGTTTCCTCCAAAAAATTCACCGGTTTTCCAGTGGTAAGTAGATTCGAAAGGTGTCAAAGAATGAAAACCAGAAATTGTATTGTTTGTATTTTCATTTCGGCTTAACGCAAGGACGTCAGAGAGATAATGGATCGAATCAATATGTCAATTTTTTTCAAGATGTTTCTGTTTTATCCCAAGGTTTGGCGGAATAGGACAGTTCGCCGTGTATTCTTCACAGGAGAAAGGCAAGTTTTTTTCGGATACACAAACCAACGCCCCCTCCCCCACCGCCATCAGTGATTAACACAGGAACAACTTTTTTCTGTGGTTACGATGTGGAAGATGTCATTTCTGGTTTCAAATTTTCTTCTCTTCTTTATATTTCCTTAAATCGACTTTCACGTCTGAAATCATAATTAAATCACCTATACAAAACACATCGCTAATCAATATTTATCAGCCATAAAGCCCCCCTGTTCTATTTCTGTTGAGCTTAATGTCCAGAGATCTGCCATTGCATTAACATAGTAGACACATTGGGCCGCCCGTTATGTTCATTCAACTGCAGAATATACGAGGGCCGAGGTAGTAGTTGAGAGAGATTAAGTGGATTGAGAAGATCTATTCATTTCGAAGTGTAATCTTGTAGATTCCAAGAAATTCTGTTTTCAGGACCAATGCAACCCAGTGTAAACAGTCGGTGGTTCACCCAGGTGTTGTAAATTGTGAAATAAACTAACACCAAACAATCTGTCTTAAGTTTGGAATAACATTTAGGAAGAGCATATACACAGACCCGGGACTCGAACATCATTACTGGCATGGTTGTCCTCCCCTATGCTTTACTGATTTTATTAAATTGTTAAACAAGAAAGTCCTCCTGTGTGAACGCAAGAGGCATACCGCTCGCTGCGTAGTAAGTGCTCGCTTTGCTGTCCTAACCTTGGGGGTGTGTGTGTGTGTGGGGGGGTTACCTCATCCCTGCCGGCGGGGTACTCCATCCCTCATCCGGGGGTGGGGTACATCCCCGGGTGTGGACTGACAAACAAACTGAAACTATTACCTTCCCCCACCCTTCGGATGCGGGCGGTAATCAATGGAAGAAAGCAGAGACCCTCTTGTGTATGAATTCCACATATACTCTGGGTAAATGATTTTACTAGCCAATAGGTCTGATTTAAAGTAAATTTAGAGTAATGAGAACAAAATTCAGAAAGATGATTATGCGTTGTCCCTGATTATTTTTGGTTTCTCCCACTGACTCAATGATCAAACCTATTGTCAGTAAAGAATAAGGAAGGACAACTTTGTTTTATTGCTAAGAAGTAGTGTGAACGAGGATATTTTCCACATCGCTATTGCTGTATACATATATGCGAGCGAACGGTAATGGATTTGATCTCATCGGTCCCCATGTTTTTGGAGCACTTTCTCGCCCAGTGTACCTCAATCGCTAATTTATTCTTTTTTATGAGACGATAAATTTCCAGAAGTAATTTTAATGAGAAATTGGTTTCAATTAATTTGTTAAATCTGTTCATAACGAGGGATATCAGGGCGTGTAATTCAATCTTGGCGAACGCATTACATGTACGCCGGTGTGACATTTCCAGAAATAATGGCGTGGTTATGTACCACAACTCAATCCCTCATATTGCTGTGACGAAATGTTTCAAGCAGTTCCCTTTGTCTCTCTGGTCCAGTTTGCTTCGTGAAACGTCGACTTGCAAGTACCGAAGCTCGTAATTGGGATTTATGGCGGCATCATTTTGTTAGGTATCCCAGCCATATAAATTCTATCATGGGCTCATTTTACTCCTTAATGTGTCCAGATTTGCCTGTATCATAAAGGGAGGCCTGCATCTTTGCAGCGGTTGAGCCCTCCCCCCATACACATGCAAATAAGCAATATGGATGGTGGCTTGTTGCCTCTTTGGTGGAGACTAAATTAGGTAGAACTTGGGTGACACCAAAACTCATTCGTCATGATTTGGTATTATCACAGAGCTCAGTGCAATTAGAATTTCAAGGCAGATTGAGTATAACAGATGAGCTTTTTTTCTTTCTGATGGTGATACGGTTGTGTTCTGAGCAGAATTTCCAGAAAGGTGTTTGCACTTATCTAATGACTCTTTCACACTGATCGCGATTGATTCCGATATCGAGATCGTCAGACTCCAAAAGAGGATGTCAGGAAACATGAAATACAAAGAAATGAAAACAGCAAGACTTCTATCTTTGAATAACCTTTGTAAATAAAACAGTCAGGGTACCCTGGCACCCAGGTCTATCGAATGATATAACGTAATATGACGTAATGACATCACAACCAGCCTTGACAAAATAGAACACTGCATTTTTAGTAGAGGCGTTGTAAACAGCGGAGCTTTTTAAATGGAAATTTTTTTGGTGAAATCTTTCATTTTCTCACAAAATTTGGAAGTTTATGGCATTCTAATTGGTTAATACAGTGATCACATGACTCAACAATGAGATTTGATGAGACTTTGAGCTTAAAGACACTCAGGAGTTTGTGTTTTACTTAAAAACTCTTTTTTAATAGATTTTTGTTAAATGAGTATCTTTAAGGAGTGGTGTATAAGGGTGTCTTTAAGAAGTGTCTTTAACCAAGACTAGAATTAATCTGGTCACAACTTCAACTGGTCAAAGCAAGCCTCTCACTTGATATACACAGATATGGTACTCTACCTTAAAATCCAGTTATTTCCTTTCTAATTGACTAATTTTGGATGTATTTTGAAGTGAAATGACATGATTTTAAGCCCCAAACTGATCTCAAGTGGAGAACAAAATTCCCAAAAATCTGTCCCATGGCTGTTCTCATGAGATCTTATCTGAAATGAGATGTGCAATTTTCAGATCCATGTAAAGGCTACTGGCTTACTTGTTAGAATTTTCAATTTTTGTAGGAAATTATTAAATTAATTTAATAGACACATCAAAATAGTTAGAAGGATTACAAACTTTTTTTATTTTCATCTTTAATTTGACATATCGCAAATGTCGTGAATAGAGTGCATGTGCACAATACCAACTTTTTGCACTGTACGTTATTTGAGAACATCACAAAAACCATTTCCACCACAGGAAGTAAATAATTTGTTACAAGTTAGCTTTCTTGTTGTTTCAGATCACTTGAAAAAAGTTTTGCTTCTGAGAACATACATATGAAAAAGATTGATTCTTACAACTTGCTGTGATGTTTTTATCTAATTTGCTGTGGAAGAAGTCTGTAGTTGTGCTGGAAAAAGGGGGTGTGCGATAAAAACAGGGGGCGCTCTATTCACGACATATACGGTAATTATGTTTCAGAGAGGACCACTTTTGTATCAAACAGTCATTAAACCACCCTCCCCAAAAAAAAAACTCCCTTGGGCCCTGCCACCCCCTGGCAGAGGTTGTGTACAGTTGTGGCCGCTATTCCATGAGTAGGACCATCTAGTTCCATTCGAGAGGTGGATTTTGAATAAGACCACATACTTGAAAATTTTTATGTATGGTAATTTTTGTTGTCGCACGGAGAACATTGTTTTCTTCATTTAGAGCAACTGTACTATGTGACATTTGCATATGTTCTCCAATGCTATTACATGTATTGGAAGTGAGTATACAATATTAACACTACTCAATAGAATCATTACGAACATTTTCGAGCAGGTACACGTATAGTTATTTATCAATTGTAATCCCTGCGGTCCATCAGGGTTCCTTGGAGGGATTACCGCATCCTAGTACCGTCTGGTTCGGGGAACTGTCGAATGAGATTTTAATGACTTGTACCCAGACACATAACGTCTTTACTTGGTTAGGACTATTTACTTGGATACACCCCGTTTCCCCTCTGCAAGAAATAATTTCAAGAATGTTGAATAGATCTCATCTTTTTGAGTAAATCCATGATTTACAATGGCTTTATACAAATCATATCTCAAAATTGCACTAAAGGCGATAAGGACAATAGTAGTATATTAGTCATTGATTGCACTAAACAAATCATGTTAACGATGGGAGTATTATGTAAATTTTCAGCGATTCTCTACCACTTAAGACCATGTAGTATGGCAAGGTAGTATGTGGTGGATCGATCTCTAATAATAACTTCCAATTGTGGTAGTAGTACACAGTAGTCAATTCAATTAGTACACAGACACTGCCACACCATGTAGTAACAAAAGGTGAATATTGATAATAATGTCACCTCGGAACGGTAAGGACTTACCAGAGAACAAAGAAACAACCAGTGCTCATATTATTGACCTCAAAACACAGGCACTTTGGCGCAGAAAGCAAATTAGCATGATCATTTTTGTTCTCGTATGCATGTTCTGAAGGTGATTTTGAATTTGTACTCCAGCGAAGGATAATCCTTGCTACAGCCAATAAAGCCTTGGTGGATGACTTGGAGGCCGGCAACAGCAGTGGTTCTTGTTTGTGGTTTCGGGTACCAGATTGGCGGTTCCGGGAACCCGTTTATTTT
>JBCAUG010023121.1:0-24852 GCA_038406175.1 Haplosyllis leylae
TACCATACATTCAATATTATTTCATCAAAACCTTGTGAAATCTTTGGCAAATTTTTAACAAAAATTTAATTCAACAATTGATCCAATAGTACATTGAACCAATACAATTCTGACAGAATGATCTACAATTCTGGCAGAATTATCTATTTTAGGGAAAACTCGATTAGTTATGCCATTTTCCATCAGCAAAAATGTGAGTCTAGGTTTTCTGTTGATACACATTTATTCGTGCCTTTAGTAGTGATGGTGATAACAAAACCAAAGAGATAATACCAGACATTCTGCCTCTGAAGCTTCCAATCCGGCTATTTTTCTAGGAAACAATGTGATCATCTGTATTTTCGTTTATTTTAACCATGCTTAAGACAAATTTACGTCTAAGCTGTAAAAGGCACAACTTACATTCTGGCTATAATTTGACCATATCAAGTTGTAAATATTCACAGGACTTTTTCAGCAATGCTGGACATTTTCATTTTGAACCCTTTACAGAACAAATACATATATGTGTGGACACGAATCTGTTAACAACCGTTAATTAAAGGAAATATACAGAACATCTTACCTGTTGCCTCAGAGTCGAGAAAACGACATTATAGACTAATTACTTTGCAAAGATTACGACCAGAGTAAATGCAAAATTACGCACAACTGGTAAGATGTTTCATGACAAGAACAATCTCTGCAATTTGAGACAGCTTCTGCAGCTTAACCAAAAATAGTGAATTAATGCTACTAGCAGTGGGCGGCCTTGTCACAGAGCAACCTTGGGACGAGATATTACCAAAGATTATATCACACTACATGGGGATCATTTTCTGATTTTTTGCTGCATGTACAATCATTGATTAGCAGGAATGAGTGATATTTGGTCAATAAGGCAGAGGTTAAAGTGCATAAAATTAATCACTGGTACACAAAGGTAGATATTTTACCTTGAGACGGTTCCCATTTAGCAACCTTTATTACACCAATTTAAAAATAGCATCTTCGTTGATAAGAACGAAAATACACACATCCTGAGATTTGAGGCACTCATGAGAGTGGAACGTGAGCTGTTGCAAATCACGTATTTACATGGGAATAAATTAGATTCCAAATTAAAGAATCAAACAATGAAGAAGACACACAAGAGACTGGAAACAATACCTGAACCAAACATAACCAATAGTATCCATACATCAGTTCTCGACAGTTTCGGATTTGAAAACAATCACCCACTTTGTTGAAGTATGTGTCGTGCTTAAGTTACCTGTCTGACAAATCTACCATTTTTTATCGTAGTGTCTTTTTGTCAAGTTGAAATCTTTGGCAATTAAATGGTCGTTTTACGTTTTTACCTATCTGCAACAGGCGAATAATTTTCTTTTGGCGTTGACGTCTCCTATTTTCTTTTGATGATAATTTTAACTTTTTTTTTCGTCATTCGACTCAAGTATCAACCAAATATCGCAGTATTTACAAACACAACTTTCGGAGGCTCATTAATTTGTATATGAATCTATTCAATTTTGAATCACCACAAACTCCAAACATTTGACAACATTGATCGAAGCTTTTAAGTAAAATAAAAAAATTGGTCAATCCCGAATGAAGACTCAATTTGGCATACAAAGTAAAGGGCTTCAAGGTAACATACAAAATTAGTACTATGAAAGAAACTATAGACGCCTTGCTATTTGCAAATGCACCCAAGTGTACAACCCAATCATTTTCTTTCAATTTGTACTTCTGGCCATTTGTCTTGAAGGTACTGGTACCGCTTAGAAAGGTGCTTCAGATGAGAATGTAGAATGTAGTTTCAAGTAGACCGTCCGCTACTTCCTGACCTGGGTAAATTGAAAATGTAGCTTACCAAGTACGACCTTAAAATCTGTAGATTAATACTTGTCTGGTATGATAAAAGGATTTTGTTATTTGTTGAAAACACAGTAATAGTTGTATATAAATGAGTATAGTTTGATTCTGAGTTTTACAAATAAATGTTGGATCGCCAATGTCTTCAATGGTTACCAAGACAACATTTTGAAAACGTTTTTGCAGACGGTCACACAAACGATTGGAGACTGAAGAGAGGAAATGACTGCTCTATTATTGGGAATGGCGGATACTGGGAGGATGAGGAATCCAAGGCATCTCCCCGATTTGTCTACATGTGGATTAAAGGTAAAATCTCACGAACATCATTGTATGACAAAACATCTCACAAAATTATATGTAGACAATAGGTCGAATGGGATAACATTCCCAGATATTTCTTGCTTATTGTATCCAATTCACAGACGGACTTTGTGCCACAACTCTAGAAATTAGTAAACGCAACAAAGACTTTTGATGAACTGCAATTCAAAGTAACTTACCGATGTTTCATTGCTTCAACAGGTGGAACTGAAACTACATTCAGTTGTCCGTGCGATGGAAACTGAGAATCTGTCATTGCAAAGTCCAGGTGTGAAGATACGTTGGCGGACATATACCTACTGCTTTGTCGCCAGCTTCCCCGGAAACAGCTTAGAGATCAGTTCAATTCTAGACTCTTCCATTTTAATTCGACTCTAATTAATTGAAACATTCTATTAAATGGACATTTCTCTCCAAAATAGATCCACGTGGGTCAGCTTTCTTAAACATGAAACACAGGCCGTGTTTGTCCTAAATTTATGGGCTGAACGGAGTCCCTTGAGGTTCCGATTTGAGTGCAATAAATGTGCGAGACAATTTAAACCTTTTGTTTGTCCTTTTTGGCTATTCAGAAGTAACATCATTGTGGCAGATGACAAAAGCAACCGGAAACGTCAACACTGAGTGAAAATATTGATCACATCATGCTATAATTGTGTCACAGTAAATGAGATTTTGTGTGAGAAAGTCAAGGAAACAATGAGCTGCGGCAAATCTCTTCGGCTTTCTTGTTATTGTGTTTGTGTGATGTGAAAAAGTAGTCACATGTGGTTTTATTTCACGTTAGGCATAAGTGAGTAAAGAAAAATCTTTCCCTAATTTTCAATAGTTTCATCAATTAAAAACTACTTGCTTTACCTTTTCGTCACAGTGACAACTCTGACAGTCCCACTTTCTTTCGTTTAGGTTACATGGTTACAGAGTAAACATTTTGCAAAACACAATGTTTTTCAGAGCCATCTTTGACAAGCTTTTCATATGCTTAGCCCAACAACTACTCTCTAAACGTGGTCACGGAACTGCAGTGTGCCCGCAGTTGTCACGAACTGGGCTGGGAGATGTATTGCGCACTCCCTTTAATAACTTAGCTCAGAGTTGTATAATTTACAAGTGTAATTGAGTGCGTCATGATCATGAGGGGGGTGAAAAGATTCTGTACCAGGAGCTGTTGGTTTCTGCCTATCAGCAGTTGAATCGCAGAGTATGATTACTATGAAATCGATTTGATAAAGAATAACTGAGGAAATGACCATATTTGGCGAGCTTAAAAGATAAAATAAATAGATAAAAATAAAACTTCAAATATATAGTAATGGAAGAGCTTTTTAGGATGAATTATGTTATATTCGTGGTTGATAGATACAGGGCACTTGACCATGAATATCGAATTATGAAAGAATTTCTCCCTAACCGAATGAAACAGGTGTTATCGGGGATACACTTCAGGTATATTACTGTACGTTTTTACACTGGATGTAAACAAAAATAAACACAAACAAATGAATATGTTAGATAATGGATTTATTAAACAATGCATCACATCTTTGATAAGAACGGTTTTTTAGAGAAAATATACAAATTACATCGCACACCTTGCCGTCATCTGTATCAGACTACATATCTAAATAAGCGGTGACTCACAAGAACATTATCGGGTAATTAATATGGGCTCAAAATCACAGTGCTCTTCGTGGATGTTGTTATCATCGAAATGAATCACTAATTTCTTTGAAATTGAAAGCCACTGCTGCATTTAGCCGCCCCACTTACTAATCCAACTCCACGGCATTTTTAGGAATTTTTGAAAAATTCTGTAGGTGTCCACGGATGCCATCTCCCATGGGAAGTCCAGGATCTGCCACTCAAAAGATGTTTTGATGTTTGCCTTAATTTAACTTAATTTCAATTGATAACAGTACCAGGATTGAACTTTGCAGATAAATTTGTGATGTACACAATGTGCCACAGAAAACAGGGTATAGAGTGGAATACCACTGACGATACTGATGAACTGATCAACCCTACCAATTCACACTACTGAATTCTGTTGAAGAACAAAAACAATCCTTAACAATATACTCATCGTTCTTGTAATATGTGTACACAGTGACCGTCGTAACAAATTTCTTCATCGTCTTATTTTGGTGCGATATTGTCCAGCAGAATTCCAGTCAATTGCACCATGAATTTGAGTCCGTATCTTCGTAGGACCTTATCTGCAGAGTTACAAAGTTCTAAGTGTGTAAAGCATAGTGTCGGTTTTTAATAGTTCTGGCTTTAATTCATGCTAAGAAGGACCGAATTCTACTAGACAATGTAACACCACGTAGATCTATAAAAACCATTGGTCACAAACAAAATTATAAGTCTTCCACTCTTTACTTACATTATATACAATCAGCATCACTCATACCTTTAGTCATCTTCATTTGATAAGCAATGATATACATGGAGCGTGTGCTTAAATACTAAAAGGGATCTGGCGTAACATTCTGGAATTGAAGCAATCAACCACTTTAATACTTCACTTGGAAAAAACATTGGTTTCTAACAGTCAAGTAGAAACACAGATGTTCGAAATATGACACATTCAATCTGGGTATGGAGTGGTTATCTATGATTTTCTAAAGGAATCACAGACTAAAAATGTCTCACACTTTGGAAAGTTTTATGGATTCTCTCACGCAAATCAAGTATCTAAAGATCTATACAAACTGGTTTCTTCATGGCGTGATTGATAAAATATATTTTATTACTCATGCGCAATAAGCAAGGATAATGTAGACAATAAATAAAACTTGTGAAGCAGACAAGTGATTGCGATATTTTTTCTATCTTTCAAAAACCAGAATCAACCCTTCTGGTAATTCATTGAGGGTATGATTGAGCATAAAGCAAAAATTACACCATTATAATATACGAAAAGAACATTCACTCGCCATGAAATTTTCTGACGTCAATGTGTGTGCAATTTTAAAGAAAGAATAACAAAGCAGGGGAGTATTTTTTCATTTCCAACTACTACAATCCACTACAAAGGTATGAGCTAGGATTCATGACCGTTTTGTGATTATTCAAACCATAGCCATTCTTAACATCATCAATGTTTCAAAACTGAGCTTTTCAATCTCATGTGTCACCACCTTAACCAAACACTGAAATAGTAATCACTAATTCAGATATTCCATGTCTCATAGTAAGATATTTCTTAACCCTTTTACCGCATCTCATACTTTAGCCATATCTTAGATGATTCTCACTGATCAATTGTTAAGTAAGGCCTAGCACAATGTTAATAATGTAAATTAACCTAATCTTTATGCAACGGTGATAGTGAAGGGACTTCCTGGGATGTCGTCGTTGCCCCATCGTACAGTCAATGTATGATCTCCCTTCTCTCTTGTCTTGTAGCTGACCTGCAATATCATGAGAGACATTACATGACTTTATCTGAGTAACACAAAATTCCAGTGAAATGGCCGTAAAACAATTATCAGCTTATCTACATTGGAAGCATAGTGCCACTTTTTTTCTAAACAGGAATGTGGAGTCCATTTTATTGAAACATTTAAAGTATGGTACTGCATGTTTTCAGGCATGCTTTGTTTCTATTTAGTAGATTCATTTTCAATTTTGTCAGTTAGCTCTTTTAGAACGAGAGCAGAAATCTGCTATTGAATAAAAAATTGGGTTTAATATTTGCCAAAGGAGGAAGCTTTCGTCATATTAATTACTAGCCTGTCGGTGTTGAGTTTGACGTGTGGGTACTTATTTGTCGGGTGGTACAGCTGAGCCACATTTAGTAAAGGATTTTGTATATATTCAGGCAAAACATATTCGACCTATTTTGAGCACATGTTATACATTTTTTAACCACTCTTATTCATTCAAATAACTGACAGGCCTTTATCAGTCTGTTGCTGACCAAATGTGTGAAATATATTGAGATTTATTGAGAAAATAACATTTACTTTGATGCTCTCTGATGGGGTTTAATGATGTACTGTTAAGTCGTAAAATGATTTACCATAAAGTTGTAAAACTTCACAGAGATTGATTGGGGATGAAGTGGAGAAGGTATGGGCAGGGGTTCGGGTATGAGTGATCAGAAAAAATGTACAACATGTGTTCAAAATAGGTCGAATATGTTTTGCCCAATTACGAAATCCTTTACTAAATGGGGCTCAGCTGTAGTGGTTCCTCACAGAGGCAACACATTTTCACGTCATACGCAAAAGCCTTATAGTAGGGATGAAATCCAACATTTGTGATGACAATTTCTATACCTGGTATGTTGTTCCTCTTTGTTTCTTGTAGGAAACCTCTTCCAATGGGTTTCCTGTAGGTGAAATAACACCAGCCAACAACAATGCGTTACCTGAATTTAAAAAGGAAAGGTCAACGAAACATTTCAATATTAAAGAAATCAAACAAGATCAACATTGGTTCTGCTTTCTTTGACTCCAGAACAAGCAAAGCGATAACGATCATTGAAGATTCATCATAGAAGTAAGGGGGAAAGGTTGTATTCTTACCAGCATCTTTGACATCAACTGTGAAGGTGCTTGGTCTGTTGACGAAAGCTTTCTTCAGACCATTGCCCTTGGCCACCACCTTCAAAGTAAGAAATAGATCGTTTCATCATTGACGAAAAATGTATTAAGGATATTGTCATTTCCCCTAAGACACCTTGGTTGCTGTTTATTAATTGATGGATTGAATAAAGTGGAGGACATTGGTTCTTTTTTCTATGGCCACTCATACCCTGTTTCAGACGTCTGGTGATGTCTGCCCTGGATTTTAACCACTCCCTCATTTACAAACTTACATACTTCATCAAGCGAATACGATGGATTCCTAGACTCCCCTCTCTTGCAACACTTGCTGACATACTGACAGCCAGTATGGTAGCTGATCCAATATTTAGTACTAATGGGACTCAAACCCGTAACATATTGTGTCGAGAACCGATGCATTAACCAATTGAGGTATTGGGACTTGGCCCGAAAAGATTTCATTACTTTTCTCCTTGAGGCCGTGTTTGGAAACTAGTCTGTAGCATTTCAGACCATATCAACTTTAGACACTGAAAACTACGGATTGTTACTATGTGCAAGTATACGGACGTTTACTATTCTTTCTATCGAATAAATCCAACATAATTATTTTTAGGGATAACACCTGGAAACCAAAACAACCTACCTTGGAAGCATCGCCACTGAATCGTTTTTTAACTGATGCACCGGGTTTCTTCTCGACTGTCTCGACGACCAGAACGGATGACTCGGTGATGTCGGAAGGCTTGCCCTTACCTGTGTGTCAATTTTCATATTCTATTGTCACTGACAACAAATACCTTGCCCATTAATAAGTGTTGTTGGTAAAGAAACTTCGAACTTCAATGGTTCAGTTAAAGAGTAACTGCATCCAGATCTGCTGTAACCATTCTTGAATGAAGATATCACACGGGAACGGAAAGCTAGCCCTAAGGTGGTCTTACAAAGAGCAAGTAAAACACAACTGTTTTCGTAAGGCATGCGTCTTTGTATTTTGAAATTGATATAAACTTTATCCTTTCTGTCATGTGATAACTTACAGTTCTAGGTTTTCTTGGTACAAATGGTAGTTTTGTTAAAGTGTCCTTCATATTAAAATTTGAAAACTGTAGAAATGCCATCAGAGGAAAAGAAGGCATTCTGTTAGATTGGTGTCCCTAATTAGTGTATCATGCAAAAAAGGAAAAGAAGGAGAAACAGTGGATCACAGTGTTCATTGGTCATAATCTAACCGATCGTGGAGTGGGCGCAAATAATGGGCTGGTTTTCTGGTACACTTTTTCTTTCAAACATTTGTTTGTTGGTTTTCTAAACAAAAATGTGCTAAACTAGAATGAACAGCAAAGACTAATTGAGCAAAAGCCTCAAATTGCAAGTTGAGACAACCAATTAAAACGAGCCATTTCATTTCGTTCAGGTGGCACAGATCGAAAGTTTTTTATTTGTAAAGTTTGGAAATACATTGGGGTCTGTGAGAAAACACTTCTAGCGGACAAGGAAACCAAAACAGTAGGCTCCGGTCAAATGAATGAGAAACCTGGTTCAAGTCTGCCATTGCCACGTTTGGTGATCGGGAACAGTCGCAGTTATTCTAAAGTCACTTCAAAAATCTATGTTGTATCTCAAGAAAGAATTGGCTTGCTTTAAGTTTTTGCCTTGACAATCTGAGAAATAATCTTCACACTTATAAATAGCGTATGTCCTCTATGATCCATCATTTCTCCTGAACATTAATGGAAAAAATGTATAACAGAAAATGTTACCAAGATCTTTAATAAGCGCCGCAGATCTAGGAACGCCTTCTGTAAACCATGAATGGAATGCAGCCTGGTTAGAAGATCAGTTAATTTTGTGAAAGGGTTGAACAGGTCAAAAAGGCTCACGCCGGTTAAGGTTTCGTGAAAATAAAAAAGGAACAAAATGATTGGCTGACAAATATATAAAAATTCTGTTGAGTAATTGTGTCGTTATTCAAAACAAAAACTGGCAACTAATAACTGTGCTAAATTGTTTAAGCACTAGGAAAAGAAAATTCCGTGTGTGTAAGTTTTCGAACTCATATCATTGCCTTTTTTGTTAGGCATGAGCAATCCTTTGCATAAGAAATGATTATACATTATTTCATATCTGCAACAATTTAACAAAACAAAACCTAAACCACAAGCACAAATCCACTTTGCTGACATACCTGTGATCTTGGCTTTGGTTGGACATCCAGCTATTGTTACATTGCAATATTTAATGTTGATGAGATAATCTCCAGGAGCCATGGGTGTGTAAGTAAATTCATACCCATCGTCTACTTCTGTACACACAATAGCAACCTGAAAGTAAAGCATGAAACTGTGTTTAGTTCATGGCAAATTTAGATGGTATGACATATTTATTACATTTTATTACACTTTGTCATTCAGTTCCTAAGAAGTTTTTGTGCATTTTGAATGGAATCTTTTAACAGAAAATCTGTGATTCAAAAAGAATTTAGACGGAGAAAATAAGTAATTTCTTTCACATTGTTGATGTTTCAAAATAACTCAGTTTAAAGTGCAAGTTGGTTTTGAGTGGTGTCACTGTACCTTGGAAGGACCCTCGATGGCCACGTTCAGGATTCCGGATCCAGAATTTGTTGTTATGACAGTAAACGTACATGGAGATCCTGCATCAAAAGATTATTGCGACTCTGATTAAGGTTAAATATAAAATGTCAATGTGCAAAAAGTTGTACATATTCCTCAAATGGAAATGTAAAATGAAGGACAACCTTGGTGCTCTTTATTGGTGGCTCGTAGAGTCACCTTATTGGTTACTTCGAGGGTTTTGTAACATCCTGGTCCCAAGCCTTTGGCAGTTTTGTGATAATTTGGTGGGATTTTGTTTACGCGAGAATGTTGTCATGACATCATTTACGTGCCACCAATTGGGTCAACGATGCATCGTCATATTTTTATTATTGCAAGAAACAGGTGTCCTATGCTGTTTGGTTGGTGGTTCGCACAGCTACGAAAAGGTTCATTGGTCGGATTTTGCGCAATGTGTCTGGAATTTCGTGGAATTTTCCACACAAAAGACCCGAAGAAAGTATTCTTGTATGGAAGAGGCTGAAGCAGAAGCTTTTGCAAAGGAAATTCAGTGCATGCACGGGAACATGAAGGGGATACAAGAGGGAACACTCGCAGATTGGAAAACGAGACACCATTTGAAGTAAAACTCTTCCCTCCTTATAATTTTAGGATATGGTAAACAGTCTAATTTGTGACACTACAAAACATATCAGTAGTCTAGGGAAGGCATTGAAAACCCTTAAAATTGCCCACTCTCAAACAGTATCATATAGTAGATAGGCGAATTAGCCTCGAGAACAGCCTGGAGAAAAGAGTGCGTTATTGAATTTCTGTTGTTCTTGTATTGACATCCTCATGTAAGGCATTTCATAATAAGCAGTGAGATTTTTTAAGGAATTGTTTTGAAATATTTCGTAAATTCTGAAGGAATGATCATGTTTCTTTCAGTACAGCAAATCCAAGTGAAGCCTTTCTTACTAACTTGAGAATCCGCCAGTGTCTTTGACGCAAATGTTCAAGACATATTGTCATCCAAGTTGGAAATTCAAGTGTGAAATTAATACATTCAACAATTACATATATGCCTAAGGCATTTTCATGAGAGTGAACGACATATTGTCTTTAATAATATGCTCCTGCTACTAAACTATTTTGTCAAATGGGAACGCTTAGTTATCATTAGCTTTGTGGTTTATGAGAGGATTACATGAAGGTGTTCCTGTGCTTAATTAGATTCCTTTCAAACCATGTTTTGAAAAATGAAAACTCAAAAATTTTAACACCTCAATTTGGTCAGTATCGTACAAAACAACATCATTACTAAAAATATTGCTTTGAGGAAAGAAAAACAACAAAGGAAAACAACTACATCTAGAATTGATTTCACAATCAGTTCAAATATTTACCGATAAAATGCTGTCCCAGAGAGCATCGTCATGTTTCATTTCTTCTCTTTTTGATGTGTAACTTTATGGAAATAACTAATTTTCTACACAAAGTATTATTTAAACATTTCTGAAATGTTGTGAAATGATTTCAGAAGTGACACCAGTCGACAAGCTACTGAATATTCTTTGTTAGTAATATACTCCCTCTCAAAACTGATGAAGCAATGATTTCAAAGAGAGAAATTATCAGTAAGTTAAAGAGTTTCCCACACTAGATCTAAAAGTGAAATAACGAATGTTATTGGCACTGAAATACCAATATGATGTCTGAACAAAATGTACTCTCTTGATGGAGATGTTAGCTGGATTTGCCTCTCCAAAAAATCCTTCGCCCTCCATCGGATGAACAGGAAAAAAGAACATGGGAAAGGAGACCTTCGATCATTCTGTAGATTAGTAATAGCGATTAATCTTATCATTTTTCATACCTGATATTCCCTTCTCTAACCCCGCTCCCTTTGCCAATACTAAAGCCGGGTCAGCGCCCAGCTTTCCTATAAGCATAGGGAACGGACTGCCAGGGATGTGTGCCTCGTGGAGCTTGACGTGCACGTAGTAGATTCCGTTCTCCTTTGGCATCAATCTCAGGGCATAAAGATCATGATCCAGTTCCTATGCAAAAGATCAAAAATCTTTCCACTCCAGATACATGAATATCTATTGTTATAACTCGATCCTTCCATCTTGATACACTGGGATATATACTGTTACCCTGCCAGTTATTTACACTTAGAAAACTTTACATCACTCTTGTTAAAATACCTGTACAAATACATCCTCCTCTGTACCAGATGGTGTATCAACATACGTCTTCAATTGCCCCTTAGCACCGTTCAGATTCACTTGGAACGCAGCTGGCTTGTTGGGCTATGAAGAAATAAATATTTCTATCAAATAGGATGCAATATTTTGCTTTAAATTTTACACGACAAATGATTATTACTGTGTAACAAATTTTCTAAAAGTAAAATTCAAAAACATCAGATCAAATAGAAGACATTTTAAATGTAATTATGGTTTTAGAAGTTGATGAGTGAAACCTCAAGACCGCGATCCCTGAGACCATGAACAGTAACCATCTTCGCATCTCCCGCTTCTGGCGCAATATAGACCATGGATGGTGAATCGGGGACGTGCTCGTCATTGTATTTGACGTGGATTCCGTATTCTCCTTCCTTCTTCACCTTGTAGCCAACGGTTGTGTAACCATGTCCTCGGTCAACTACGTCCAACTCTGCTTTCGATGGGCCCTCAACGGACACAGAAAGTGAACCAGCACCGGCCTCACGAGTGTAAACGTTGAAGTCATCTGTACGTTAGCAGAGTGACGTATGAGGAAACATTTTGGTAGGAACTGGTCAAGGGATTCAAAGGGCCGATAGAGTCAATTTTATTGTCAATGATTATGGATAATTTAGTCTAATGCTGATCACGTTAAGTACAACATGTACTTACTCCAGAGTCCTACTTCTCCCTTCTCTAAGCCAGTTCCACCAATCTCCACTTTGTATGGTCCAAGAGCTGGAGGTTTGCCCACGGTGTACTGGAAGGGACTACCTGAGATGGTTCAAAAGGAAAGATGCTGTATAGTATCTGCTTCATGTTGACAGGTCAACAAATTTCACACATTTTCTATTATTGCTATTTGACACTACTTGAAACTTACTTAAAATTCAGCTTGAAAAGTTGCAAATTCTGACTCTTTACCTGAAATATGTAGACCCTTGTATTTGAGAGACACTGTGTGAACTCCTTCCTCCCATGGAGAGAACTTGATGTCGTAGAGACTGGCTGGTAAGTCACGGATCTCGCAAAGCTCTGATTTGCCACTGGGTGCCGTCAAAGTGGCCTCCATATCCAATGGATTGGTACCTGTGATAATAGTTATAATTACATTTGCTTGTAAATTTACTAGCTTGGCAGAATTCTTTTATTTTTGTCTTACCTCGTAAAACACTTCGATTATCCTTTCTTATGAATTTTGACTATATAATTTGTTGGTTACAAGAATATCCTCTCTTATGGGCTAATTCATGGCATAGAACATCAACTCGTAGTGAAATGATTGCCCGAAAACTTACCGGGGATTTTGAGCTGGAATTCGCATTTGCTCCCAGGGCCGGAGACCTCGGCATCCCTGATGTCTTTGGTTATCGTTTCCCTAACACGTCCTGATGGTTCACCTCCAACATTCACCATGAAAGGACTGCCTGCGTTTATAAAGCCACAAATATTTTGACAACCGCACTATTTCTGATATTTTGTGTGAGATGTATTGTTTCCTTTCAAATAAATTATGAAGACATTCACAGAGAGACAAACACACAAAGTAGTTCGATCATTTGTGTGTGTACCTGTCACGTGGTCGTCACCGAAGCGGATGTTGAGGAGGTATATTCCTGGTTCGTGGGGCTTGAAGTTCATGACATATTTGCCATGAGATTCTTCTTTGCAGTCAATGTCAGACCTGTGTGGACCCTCAATGGAGAAGGACAGTGCTCCCAAACCTGAGTTGCGAAAAAGCCTACGAGATTAACACTTTTAAATATTTATTGGAAAGTTGATTCACTAAATAAGATATTGAACAAAGAATGGTTTAGATGACGGTAAGGCTTGTAATGGAATACTGAGTAACAATTCACAGATAAAAATGAGGAATTTGTATGCATTTGTCTTTAATATGTATATTTATGAGAAAATTTTGTGAAAAAGATGTGCAGGGTTATACTTACAATATACGTATTAAATTTCAGTTAAATAAAGAAATATATTATGTGTGTAAAAATAGATAACTATTCTGCAAGCCATCCAGCAGTTTCAACATGGTGAAGATTGGGATATTTTTGTATTGAAGTTTGGAGTAAATTCCGATCGCAATTGAAATGCTAATTCACATCCGATGAATAGTTTTCTTGAAATTTAAAAGCATCAAGTTTCAAAGGTTATGTATGATTGAAACACTTCTGATTTAATATGTTAAAAGGGCTGGAGGACATTTTCAAGGGTTCATAGCCAGGTGCATCAAATAATATCAACCGAAATGCTAATTTTAAGCGTTCGTGTACAAATATTCTAGATTTTCGTAGAAAATGTCTTGCCCACAAGAAGAAAAACTGATTTGTGAAAATCATCATGTGGATCCAAGGAAGACAGTAGATTTTTTTTGTCACATTCGCTTAATTGTCATCATAAATGTAGGTGATATAATGAAGATAATCTTTTAGAACTGAACCACTCCTTGTTACAAACCTTCGACCTGAAAGCCAAAATATCTGGCTTTTATTGTCCACGAGCAAATTTTTTAAAAGATTATGTTCATTGATGTGCTAGTACCTGCTAGTGAACAGTCAACGTTTATTGAATTCTGTATCTGGGACTTGGCATTGGCTGTAGCCCCCGTCACCTTCACTTTGCTTGCTTGTGCAATCTGACGAAAATGCGATACTCTGTGAGAAACACTTAACACCAGTAAAGAACAAAATGAAAAATTGACACAAAAAGCAAACAGCGAATCATACAACAAAAACAATACAACATTTGAAACAAAACAACACTTGAAAGAGAAAAAGATGTAACACGAAATGCTGAACGAATCACACTCTTTTGTCCCCGCGAGCTACCTGCGCCAGAGATGTCGAGGTCCACCCTGTTAGGTTGCTGCGCCGTGGCTTTGGTCAAGGCTCCAGTGAGCTTGACCTTGTCTCTTGAACATACCTATGCATTTGTACAAACTATAAGTAAGTAGAAGCAACCTGCACACCACCTACAAGTACTAACAACTAAAAGAAACCACATCCCTTGCACCATTCAACACTCCTGTAGCATTATACCTGCAGTGCCCAGGTCAAGCTCTACTTTATTGTATGTCTGTGCTTTGCCCTCTTTGACAGCACCTTTCACCTTCACTTTTTGAGCTGATGTAACCTAAAATGTTGTCAGAGCAATGGTAAAAGGGAAATCCGACAATTTTTCGAAACAAGGTTGAATTATTCCACAAAAAAGACTACAGGTCAAAGCAGGGGAGAAAAGACATTAAGAATTTCAGGAAAAGGAATAATTTCTTTTCATTTGTGAACGGTAGTGATACCCGAAATTGGATGGAGGAATGAAAGAACTTGGATGTCTACAGAGATACAGGGTAAAACACCAAGACTACGAGATTCTACCAAACTACACCACACTGGTCATGCCTACAAATTACTATTGATTGCTAACATCTGCATCTAATATTCAACTCTGAATGTATTAAAGCGCATGATCATCATGCTCTATCTATTCTTTTTTAACTAAAGATAACTATTTGTTAATGAAACTCTCAAACTAAATTTTAGCATGGGAAAAAATTATACTTGGCACTGCAGTTCAAAATTAGACTGATTGAAAATTTTAAGTACATTTTCCTTATTTGATAGTAGTACTTTGGTGACCATTTCGAAAGTTTGCTTTTAAAAATTAAGTTAAACTTTTATGAACCAATTGTTAAAAGTTCATGTAAAACATTTGGCTCCTGAGCGTAACATGTACCGACTGAGTGCAAAAAAACCACCAAGTTTCTTAATTTGAATGCTTTTTAGCGGAAGTCACCTGAGTACCGCCACAGATGTTCAAGAAAAGAAATCTACACAGAAGAGTCAGCGACCTTTGACGTTCCCTTACAGTTTTAGAATCTTGTTTTTATGATGTTACATTTTCCTAAAAATAACGTTGGTGAAAGTTTGTGATAGAGAAATAAGAGACTTCGCTGCATCAAAGCACACGTGTTTCCATGTAGATGTTCATTTCTAGAACGTTACCGTTAATTTACGTTAATAATAAAAAGGCCAGCATTGACAACAAAATAAAGGTATACACGAATGATTAAAATTTATAAAATATGTTGTTTAACTATTAAGTCCCAATTTTAATTCAAAACAATAAAGGTTTCATTTCGTCTGTTTGATTTACCTGTCCCTCCCCAACATTGATTTTGAACGGGCTTCCACTGAAGGGTTTTCCATCCTGCGTAACCTGGACTTGGTAAGTTCCTTTGGCCTTGGGTGTGAAAGATGCAACACCTGTGAATAATTAGGAAGAAGGTGCACAGTGGTTAAATTTCAACTGGCTCATCTGTTTAATGTATTACACTTATTCTTTCTTTTACGAAGGTTTAAATAGGTTCATTGAGCACGATAAATGAATCCAACCGTGAACGGATTTGAACTACTTCACTCAAGTGTGCAATTTCGTGACTGCGTCATGTCACTGACTACATTTGTATTCAAGGTATTATGGATATTAGGCCAACTCATTTTGTACAGCGAGCACAGAGTTGAATCAGGATATTCACGACGCTCAAACTAATCCATACTTTTAAAGTTGACTTTGTGTCTCTGATGTCTTGTTTCGCGGATTGCAACAAATACGACTGGGATACAGGTCTCAAGACAAAGACGGAAGTGGTACTGACCTAGCTGACCGTCAGGCATTTTCTTAAGAAGACAGGGTTCAGATCCACCTGATGGAGTCTTGATGACACCAACCATGCCAGCAAGATCCACATTGCAACCGCCTAGAGCGTAGTCACTTGTGGCTGGGTGAGACAATTGTGACCTTTTTCGGCCTTCACCTGGAAATGAAACATGAAAGGTGATAATTACAGCAGAATAATCCTCTAATTCACTAACTGTATCAGGAGTGACACTGGATCAGACAGTTACAGTACAATGTCTCTTATGTACATCAGGATTCTCCGGGAATCTTTGGGCAATGGAACATTCAGATTTGTTCAGGATGTGACATTTAGATTTTGATAGAATTCAGGATAAACTACATATTCAGGAAAGAATAGCTTTCCGGTTGTCTCATCATACGAAGATGCAGTTTCATTACAAGGTATATTTTATTCTCATAACAGGGTGTTTAGTTCAAACTAGTCACCCGCCTTCCAGTTTTAAGAACCCAAAGAAAAGCCTATCAACTGAAAATAATAAAAAGTAAAAATAAAGTAACCCTGCATGGCAACGGTTTCCAAGCTCTCAAATGACGTCATGACGCCAGATTATGACGCTAAATATGTGTACAAAAAATAGTACTATTTCATCAAGAGGACCACTTAATTCTCGAATTTTCATTCGAGAGCTAATAACCGAAGAGATCAACAGGAAGTGACTGGGAATGTCATAAATGGATTCGTAAGGGACAGGAATGCGCATGCTTGAATAACACTACCAACCTTTCTCAAGTTGAAATTATCCGGGTTTATTGCTACAGAATATTTACAGCTATGTCTACCTGAGAATACTATCATATGAAATAAAATAATGTATTCATGCACCTTGCGCTTGTGTAACATTATTGTCGGTGTACATTCCCTTGGGGAATAAAATTAGTAAAAATAAGGAAGTTTGTGATAGAGAAAAGTATGTACAAAGAAAATTCAATTCTATATTTTTGTGGCAGATCCAGAGAAAGCGTACTACAAAATGTCCGAAAGCAAATTTGAATGGACTTTCTGGTAAGTGTGTACTTGAAATTAAAATCCCCTGATGGCAGTCAGTTTCTCGAAGTCTGAACAGGTAAGTACCGGTAGAATATATACAACATCATCACAGAAATGAGCATTATTTAAAATACATTTGAAGTTACATAATATATTTAATTTTCTGTGTATTGACTTTTGTTGACCATATTCTGTGGTCAATAACTTGTGCTACAATTTGTTAGCTTGGTTTTCAAGAAACAGCTTTATAGTCACAGTTTGACAGAAATTGAATTCACCTCACCTGCTATATCCAGTGGTAGAATAAGTAGGTCTATAGTATAAACTAACTGGTGAACATTTTAAATGAAATTGATCAAATATCCAACCTGACAAGGTTTAAAATACAAACAAGAAAACCACCATTTGTACTTTATTTTTAAAAAAAATACAGTACACGCTGCACTAAATTAAAATGCGATTTACTAAATTCCTTTTTCGTAACTTCGTGCCTCACTGTGTAAGAAGTTTGTATTTGTAATCTACGCTGAAAATGATTTGCTTGTAGTTTAGATTGAATGTTATCTGTTGTGTTATCCTCATCCACTACAGATTCCCTGGATATGCCACCAAACGTGAAATTGTCACATTTACTCAAATATTTAGCATCCCAAAAATCATGATATGAGGGTCTATTCCCAAGAAAGACACCCATGTAAAACCGAAGTGCATCTACCACCAAGTGTAGTGCAAGTTTTCAAATAGCGTTTAAAATCCTATGAATGAAATCCTAGCGTAAACAAATATGAGCCAACATTACGACTTATCTGTCAAGAGAATGTACAAAATAGCTTCCTGTCCACGTTGTCGTAGGCGCATACTTTACCCATGTCACACTTTTTCACTTGAGCAGATATTGTTATTACCTTTTCAGAAGAGGGAAGAGTGTGTAAGGGTAGAGGGAGGTGGTTGTGTGCAGAATTCTGCAGTACCTGTGGGACAGAATCTGGTCTAGAACCCGGACCTACCTCCGTCTGCAATAGGTACAGTGATTCTCATGAAAGAATTTGAATTTGTGTGTTTCTGAGGAGCTGAAGGGATGACACAATGTGAACAATATTGTGTCAAAAAAGAAAGGGGTTAAAATGTTAAACCCAAATCCAGTATTTCAGGCTTCAGGGTTTAATGGCTTTGGTAGAAGCATGGAACTAAAGTACAGATAACTGCACTTGGAATATATTGTTAAACTAGGATAAAAAGACAGTATACATAAGCTAACTATAAGCAGTAACTAATTTAACATCACTCATTAACTTTGATTGGCAAACCTGGGAACCCCTTACCTCCTAATAAGAAGAAGGTTTAAAAGAGAAATGGTAAAATTGTTTATACATTTCATTTTACATTATCTGTATGATATTCGGATAATTTGAATGCAACACAAACGAAAATACCAACCAAGAACGACTTTGCTTGATGACGTTTTTGGTATGAAACTAAAAATGTTACATTTTGTGATTCTGGAAGGGAAATGGAGAAAATGTTTTAGGGTCACCACATACTAATTTAGTAGATGAAATCGGTCACCATTAAAACTCATATGTGATATTTGGGACAGATATAACTCTGTTAACACTTTCAAATGAATGGAAAATTATTAGGTGATTAACATGGTTAATGAACCCCTGAACAACAATGATTTATCTGCTGCAGCTACTCACAACATGGAATTTATTGTTTCGTTTACGTGGAATGTTTCTGAATAAATAATATTGGAAACAAAACTTCTGTACTATATTTATGCAAGACACAGCCTACACATGGTTTGAATCATTGTGGTGCTATTCGAATGAAAATAATCTTTTCTGATTCAAACGCACAATGATTTCCATTGGAGTAGAAAAGTTAATTGCATACATTGTGAGACTCATGTTAATGTTTTATTCAATTCACTTGACTCACTTTCAAGTGATTCAATGTAGTTATCATGCGTTTACATATTACGCTGGGTTGGGGATGTTGGTGTTCTAAACGATATTAAACAGTGTTTATCCTGTTAGCAATGTTATTATGAACAAGAGGAACATTAAACAATAGGGCCAATGAACCGTGGAAGGAATTCATGTATAGCTACTGCAAAGAAATACATGTGCTCCTTTTTATGATACATTTACATCACGTTCGATTATATTTTAAAATTATTCACTAATTAAAACCTGGCTGTCATTTCATATTACACGGTAGGATGTACTGAACATAATGTGTCAGATACTGCAAAACTGTAAAAACGTTAAAAAATTAAATACACCAGTGTATGAAACTGGAAAACTTTTTAAAGAAAAAAAACGTGAAAAATCGTGGTTCCTGTCCCGTCGAGTTCGAGATCAGAGTTTGAACTATGAATTGATGAGAATAAGACACACAGAGATGGCTTTAGGCATGGAATTAGGGACAAAAATTCATAATTTTGTTCAAAATAGAAACTTAAATATATTATTTTCTCTCAATGTAAGTTAAACTTTATTTATTGTGTAGCCACATGTGTTATTTGAATTGTCCAATATTCAGTCCCGTGTTCTTATCGACTGTCCCTAATTCCACCCTAGATTCTCAGCAACATCATCTTTTAATGCACAAAATATGGGATGGAATTAGGCACAATTGATGAGAATTTGGGACAGAATATTGGACATTACAAATAATTAATGTGTTTATAGTATGTCAAATGAAACAGGTTCAAGCTATTTAGAGAAAATAATATATTTTAGTTTCTATTTTTGAAATTCACATAAAATGAAAATACATTTTTATCCCCAATTCTCATCTAATTGTGCCTTATTCTCGTCAACTCATTGCTCGAACTCGGATCTCGATAATTCGTGTTGATAAAAACGAATGTGAAAATGTCTGTACAGTTGGAGAAACAGTCCATGTAACTGACATATTATCTTTTGGTACATTCTACACATTATTAAGATGTAATATATTATGATGCTTACCACCAGTACTAATGATTAATCTACACTATGTTTTGTTACATAAAGATTCTATTCAGTACTTGATACCATATATACTGCTAACATTGATGTGGTATTACTCCCATTAGCTTAGCTTTGTAAATGGCTAGCATGGTAGTGAGTATGTTGTACAACAAAACTACGAGCAGATTTTGAGGATAAAGTACCTGAGATTTTTGTGGAGAAAGGAGATCCGTGGATATGTTTTCCCTTCACCTTGATGTTCACGTTGTATTCTCCGGGAGACATAGGCACAAAGGAACAGCGAGTTGACCCATCCTTGTTTTCCTTCTTGGTGATGTCGGCTTTAGATGGACCATCGATGGAGATTGCTAGATTACCTGGGAATAATAGTTATCCAAAATTAAATGAGGCGGGATGAAATATATTTTAAATTTAAAAGTGATCGAGATTAAAGTTTGTATCTTTAAAATATTAATTGAAAGGCAGCAAATGTTCATGGTGCTGGAGAAGGCGCAATCTTTGTTGACGGAAAACCTTCAACACGCAGGTTCTGTCAAATTGTGATATGACTAAATATAAACACAATGATAGTAACCGAAAAAAACTTAAACGCACGGGATTGCAGCAAAACCTTACAATTAGGAGTTTTGCTGAGATGAAGTGAAAATAACCCTTGGTTTTTTATTGGTATATACTATATGTGTTCCCTGTGTGATAAAAATAGCAGTGAGAGGGTTTGTATAATTATGTGCACTTTGAGTGGATACCTAGTTAGCCGATAAGATTAAATTTTGTAAATTGGTTGTGAGCACATCGATAACAATTTAACACTGAAACTAATGATTCCTCCATTGTGTAATTGGATCAGGTGCAAGTGCTTTAGTGTAATTTTTGGGAAGTGCTGAGGTGTTCTTTATTTTAAACATTATGACTATGAGAACCAAATAGATCAAAGATGTCTTACCCTCATCTAAAGAATAGAGAAAAGAGAAGATTAAATGAAAATAAGATTAAATTGGGATAAATATTCAGAAAAAAAACCAAAAGACTACAGCTCCAAAAAGAACATCTGAAATACAAAAAATTGAAAATGAAATACAGAGGAGAAAATGAAACGCAAATTAAACATGAGAGGGATAAGACCCAGAAGTAAATAAAATAGGCCGCGGGAGGAATACTATTTTGTGGTTGTGAGATGTTCGTCTGATTGCTTTCATGATGGCCTTTTTAGTATGTTTAAACAAAGTTGGATGATTGCTTACTCTACATGAATAAAGGTTAAAAACATCTGGGATAGAACGTCGATGTAGCCATTGATAATTATCAGTGTATTAAACAACCAATCCAAAAGAAGACTATTTAGTAAAACAGACCGCACAGTCAGAATATGTTGGTACACTTATGTTCTTTTGGACCGTGAATTTTCAAGTCTGATCATCCGAGATGCTCGGTGTCTATCCATGCTAAACATAACTGAACATGAAACATACTGTTGACAAGAACAACATGGGTAAAACATTAACAACAATGGTACACAGGATGCTGATAGGTATTCTGTTTTGTAGATGTTTCTGTTGGTAACATTTGTAGTTGAGAAACATGGAGTTTCCGTCCACCACAATTTTTAGGTTTCCAGATGTCTGCAAATTTCATAAATATCGAATGAACAGATATCAAGATCAAAATTTGATCTCAGTCTCCAAACATAAAACTTGCTACTCAATTTATTACAAATCTTCAGTAATGTGAATTGATGTGTACTTACTTACATTCACTGTACTACAGACATCAAACAGTGACCAAACTGATTTTACAATGATGTTATAAGGGATTTATTTTCAATTAGACCCCGAGAGGCCAATTCTTGCCATTTTTTCGAGTACAAACAAACAGAATCTGGCAAATATATGTTGATATCTGGACGTGAACTTTTGAAGGTGAATGTCAAATATTCTAAAAAATGACAAAATTTCATGGATATCGAGATTTATCTTGGGCAGACGCAGACTCTGGTATTCATTCATCAATAGATAGAAAGACAAGGTATACCCAGAGATACTGAACTAAGCTCATACCAAGATACGCTTTGGCTACTTAAGTTTTTACAAAGCAATTAGCTTTCGATGCACTCAGTAAAATATCTTGATACGAGGGGCCGCTGTAGAAAAGTTTTAAACAATTAGGGAGTAAAAATAAGGTGTTCAGGGTTGTGTCCTACCTTGACGTCCTAATGGTGTAGGTAATATTTAAACATTATATTATTTGTGATCAGGAACATAAAATTATGATTGCTTGAAAAGCGAAAATATACCGCTACAGTAGAACAGTCATAATTTGTTCAATAACAATATTCTAACGATTTTTATCAAACAAGAATCTTACCTCCACCACCAACAACTGTGAAGTCACAGCTCTGCCCACTTGAGCCAAAATTTAGTCCTTGGCCAAATGCGGTAACGAATCCACTTCCCACTGAATCCACATGGCATCTGAAGGGCATACCTGGAAATATAAAAAACATTCAAGTACGTATCAGTCGAGTGTTAGAATTTAAAAAAGGTTATGATAGTAAGGCGAGGGACTTTGGTGGCACCAAGATTAGACAATAATGGCTAAATTGTCAATGTTTTTCTTTTTGGAAATAAATTACAATCTGTTCATAAGATAAGAAATTACTCTTCTTCAGAATGAGGAATTAATAACCAGATTGAAGAAATGGGTTTATCTTTATTGCAGTAAAGTGATGAAATGTTTGAAGTGATGCTTCTCTTTCTTCAGATGCCAATTTTTTCTCTCGATATTTATTGCTGCGTATTTTTTACGATCAGATTTTACTTTGTGCTTGAGATCTGGGTACAAAACAGTTGTTTAGAAATCTTTATCTCGTTTATTTGCAACATTTTCTCAGAGTTTTCCGTAGTTTGGAATTGTATGTATGCGAACATCTGTATTGTGTAAAACCTTAGTAAACAAATCTGGGCGGGACACTTTGATCACTTTTTTGAGTGTGGTTCCAACTTCAGCGCCAAATGCTATCAATAGTGCCCAATGGTACTTGCTTTACATTCCAATATGACATATCTCGTAGATTCGCTAAACTTTCCTGCACCACGTTTCTCGTAATCTCGGGGAAGTTTCTGATGGTTCTTCATGCACCAAAATAACATTTCATTAACAGATGAATACAACACCTCAACGAGGTTATTTTGTCCGCTGAACATAACCCACGGTGCAGAAATATTATATTTGCAAATGTGAGATGTTTAGGTCTCTCTTTCGGACTGACTGTTCAGGTGGTTCTAGCGTGGGTGGTGAAACGTGCCAGGCATTTGTCATGTAGCCTAGATATGATACTAAATTTAATCTGCATCCGCTTCCTTGTTCGTTTTTGAGTAAAGTTAAACACTATCAAATGAAAATATTTGATTTTATAGTCCTGGAAAAAAGGATATGGGCAATGACAATGTTGGAATTACTTTCAGGCTTCAATTCAAAGCTTAATCAATTTATTTATTAAAATTCCTTTAGTATCAGACAAGTATTGTTAACCAAATTTCCAGAAATTAATTATTAAACAACAATGAATGAAGTAAAGGAACAATCAGAAGAAATTTTACTGACACTTTGTGCATTCTAATCATTGGCTGTGTGCCATTCTGTTGGGAATGCATTTTTGTTAGATGAGTGTTGAGGATCAGAATGAAGTTTTTGGGTCGTACAATCCCACCTATAGTTGCCGCTAATGTCTGTGGTTTGGAATACCCATTCTTGAACTTGCTCTCTCTTTAAACATTAGTTTTTGGAGGTTCAGGAATCGCTAAACTGCACTTGCGTAACACCAGGGATCGGGAGCCAGGTTGAGTGCATGAAACTTCAATGATTGCAAAGCACAAAATGTACATTGACTTCTATGGAACATCTGAGACAGATTTAAATCCATCCGCATCAGAAAAATGACTGAATGAATGTCAACCAAAAAATTATGGCCAATTATATGAATAAGAGTAAAAACTATGAGACATATTTTGAGTTTTTTCTTCTGAGCCAATATTGAGATTAACTTCTCAAAAGATGGGGCTAAATCTTGCAAATGTGCTTTTGTGATAGAAATTTCATTATTTCAAATATTTCTATTGCTTCAATAAAGCTAAAAAATTATGGCCAAATCTACAGATATATCAGAATTTATAAGCATTTTTCAATTTAGTCAAATGCATCTCATGTTTGAGATTAATGTTTCAAAAGAAACCAAAAAGATGATTAAAAAAATTACAAAAAACTTTAACTAAACTCCAATGTGCTTCAATTTAGTGCATTTTTGGGAGCACACAAAGGTTTTAAGCTTCTTGCAATCACATAAATCATGTTGTTTGTGCTCATCTGCACTCATGTGCTCACCCTCCGCTCTCAGTGTTCCACCCGATTCCCGATCCCTGAACACTGGTAAAATAATACACTACAATTGAGTGAAATAAAGACACCTGTTTTTTTATTAATTCATAATTGCAACCTATCATACTAAACAGTATTGTTGGGCCAACTTTCAAGGCTGGAGGATAGCTGGGAGGGACTGTTAAAGTGATTTAGTACCTGTCGTGGGGTCAAAGAGACAAGTGAACACGGTGGTGGTAGGCGTGAATGCTGGTTTATTGCAGGGGATCAAGTTGT
>JBCAUG010023122.1:0-10604 GCA_038406175.1 Haplosyllis leylae
TAATGCATACAAAAATAATATCAAGTACAAGCTGATTCATGCGGTGCGACACAATTCTGATAAGAATTCTTGTTTTTCAATTTTTTTACCAAATATTTAAACCAAAATGTGTTTCAGCAGGTTCTGCGCAACTCATGCTCTGCGTCTCAATATATCTATCGATCTTAGCAACTACCTAACTATCTGTCTGACTGTCCATCCATCCATCCTTGCTAGCTATCCATTTAGCAAGCTTAGATATCTATCTCTATCCAGCTAGCTATCCATCTGGCTAGTCAGCTATCTCCATCTGTTGATATCTATTGAACCATCTGTCTTGGTATCCATCTAGCTAGGTAGCTATCAACTAGTTACCCAATCTAGTTAACCATCTATCTAGTTAACTATGTGCCTATCTATTTAGTTGTCTAGTTAGGTATCTATCAAGTCAGCTTAATCGTAGAATCTATCTGAGATAGGGCGCGACACAATATGCATTCTTATTAGTGTATCTTGATATTTGTTGCAGCCTTGGCAGCCATGGAGTGGGGAGTGGATATATAATTTTTATCTATTCTCGGACAACAACAGGAATACATTGAAGAACGGATATGATCAGTTGTATGCATTCATGGATGAGTTCCAGAAGTGCTGGCAAAACTTAAATCCTGACGAGCAGGCTGTGGCGCAACCGTAAAGTATTTAGGAGTGACTAAATTACTAAGTTTGTGATGTTGGTTGAAGAAAAACTCGACTGATAAACCAAAGAAATCAACTTCAGCTGTACAATGTGCCTTTCAAAGTATGTTTTGAACAAATATACATACATGTAGGAAATTTGTAGCATGAGATTACTGAAGTGTCTTCAAAGGAGATACCACTCCCGGTTACAACGAATTACAGGAACAAGAATTTGCTCATTCTGATCTGATCGGTACTCGTCATAATTGAACTTTTTGCAACTTTTAATAACACTGTTAAACAGCCGTTAACGTTTGCCCGGTATAACTCTGATCGAACTCAGTGCAAACGATTTCATCAGAAACCGAACGGGATGTACCTCCATCAAAAACAAGATCAAGTGAAATACGAACAGTATTACAAGGAAAAAAATATTAGGAAGGAAAGAAATCTCTACTATTGTTTGTTTTTGAGGACGTTGAAACACTGGATGATGTTACAATTTACCATGTCGCGTCTCGTGTGGTGTATTTGGAATGGCCACAACCGGGACATGAACTGGGAATGTAGGGTTGGCGGTTACAATATGGAAGTTTTCACATTACTCTTGAACCAAAAATGGGCTCCCAGCAATTGTCCCCCATCCTGGTTCTGGTCACTGCCCATTAAACCACAGAAAGTAATGAGAATGCCAAAGATGAGAAAATAAATGCCATGCATGCATATTATTACAAATACTGTGCGGTGCATTCTGATTTATTTTTGACAAACACTGAGCAGTTTTCCAAGAACTCCGGTGATAATTCTTCATGGAAATGTTTCCACTTTATTTTGTTTGTTAAATGATGTTCGTTAAATGACTCTTTCTTTGTGTAATTGCTTATTTTTTCATACGGATGTTGTCTGTTGTTTATTTTCTTTGCACCAGTTATGATGGCAAATGTGTTTACATTAATTTGATGCGTTGTGATATATTCACACCTGAAGAGATCGGAAAATTGGCTTGACATTCATTAATCCCGGACCCGATCGCGATCAGTGTGATCACATAGTTTGATAAATTATTCGAGAATTCCATTACGTGTTGCTTTATGCAGAAAATGCTTTCCACAAAAATATACGTCATTATTAATTATTAATTGTACAGTATTATTAATTTACAGTAGAACCTCTTTGACATCCATTCAACAGTCGTTTCTTTGTCAAGGAGACAATTTGGTAATATGGCCTATGAACACTCATCAATTTAAAACTGTCATTCTTTTTGACTGAATAACACTTACTTGAGATGAAGGAAAGGTTCTACTGTAGTGCTATGTTAATGGGGTAGATTTTCAGAAGCTTTGTCTGTTTATTAAAAGGTCTACAAATCATAATCTTTACTGTGAAATGCGTAATTATTATTGAAGGTTACATTTGTAAGATGCTTTTTAGTCAAACTCACTCATTTTATATAACGTTACTGAAACGACTAATACTTGAAAAGTTTCGTCCCACAAAGAATATTAATTTCCGTTGATACTAGAATAAGAACAATGGTTAATTTAAAGCGATGTTGTATTTGCGTTTGATTTATTCTTGTGTGGACGAACTTCAATGTGTAGCTCCTTGTACAATTTGTTGCTTCTGGTTCATACTGGATTCTTGCCGACAATTGCATGCAGCATGTAATATTGATAGAGATTGAGCTGTTGAAATAGTGTAAACAAGTTATTATTCAGAATTTTGAGAAAAAGCAGATTATATTTTTATCTTTTCAAGTCATTGACTTATATTTTTCCTTAAAATGTTTTTGTTTTCGCCGAGTCAAGACTTATTTCCAGTTATTTTGCAGTCATATTCCCCAATTAGAAGTTTAAGTTCATGAAAAAGTTTATAAGTTCACATGTTACGAATAAAGTCACATATTATTAAGCTGAAGAAATAAGTTCGCAGTTTTTCCTAGACAAATTTTTGTGGGGCCTTAAGTGTAAGGCAGTCGAGTAAAAAACGCGGGAAGAAATGTAGGTGCATATATCCCACGTGGGAAACTGGAAATAAAGACCGGATTCATTGCATCAAACCTTTTTCACAAAGAGTGATCAATTATGAAAATGTTTTTGTTGAGAATTCTACAAGAAGGAACTACACATTGATTTCAGACTTTTTATTCATTGTGTCAATATCATGATAATAGCTTGACTGAGCATTAAGTGCCCATTGTTTCTAGTGTCTGAAACAGCTGATGACCACATGTTCTGTAATATCAATCAATGGTTATCAAATAAACCTATCTCTCTGCCACGTATTTATCTCTAAATATTACGTGAATTGAAAAGTGATTTTGTCATAAAAATTGTTAAAATATCTTTGGAAAAAGTTGCACGCTTAAGTTTACAATGGAAGCTTTAGTGTCCACACCTTTAAATGAATCATTTGCATTTACAATTTCAAAATTTTATCGAATCGCTAGAGTCCTATTCTAATCTGTTCTCTGTGATCTTTACCGTGCACATGATCCACCACTACGGCCTGTAAACACTCTGGACGAGTTCGGGCCATTTTCATTGATTTAAAAATATCTAAATGTTCGTATGGCATAATATCAAAAATAAAGAACATTTTCAGATGATGGCAGATATTACTTGGTCTCCTTAACATGACAAAATGGTCGTTATTTTGTGGATATAATCCTGCCTGCTCGACCAGTAATCCCACATAAGCATCCTCCAATGGTATAGGCACAACTTTTCTCATCGCTTTGTACATACCCTATTGAAAACAAAAAAAATTGAAAATGTATATCTCTTAAAAATAATGCCAGCATTGTTCGGCATCGCTTTTGAGTGGGGCTATTTTCGCTTGGCAGGGGAAGGTAATGTTTTTCAGTTTGTTTGTTCACCACGGGAGGAGGGGGTACCCCCTGGCCTCTGGTCCCAGGTCCTTTTGGCGGGGTGGGTACCCCCTAGCCTCTGGCATCAGGTACATTTTTGGGGGTACCCCCAGCCGCTGGGCCCAGGTCCTTTTTTTGGGGGGGGGTACCGGGTACCCCTAGTCTTGTCATTGGTCCTTTCCCAAGTCCTGCTGGGGGGGGGGGAGATAGGGGAGTACCCCCTTCCCCTGGCCAGAACAGGGTCCTGTCCCCTTCCCATCAGTCAGAACAGGGGTACCCCCCCCCCTTCCCAAGCAGAAGAGTGAGTGATGCTATGCCGCAGGCGGTACGCCTCTTGCGGTCACGCAGGAGGACTTTCTTGTTTACACCTATTTCACGTGTGGAAGTGCAAATAACAGCAAGGTTTATACATTCTCTTCAGAAATTATACTGCAGCCGAACTGTTCATTGCAGTGAATGAGACGCGTGTTGGGAAAGCGTCTGTATCTGTTATCTAGGGAACAATATTTTTTGACCTAGAACTTTCTCGACACTTTTTCTAACAGATACAGACCAGATACAGACGCTTTCTAGCTCCACAATGAGACCTGGTAAAATTTTACACATCGGTTTTGCCTTATTGGTGACTCGTTTAGAGTCACCTTAGTGGTTGGATTTGCCTTTCTGCCCCACATCCTACGAGCCACTTGGTGGAACTTTCACTGCCTAATATTTCCAATAATGTTGCAAACATTTGTATTTTGTATCTACAGTTTTTAAAAGAAAAAGGAATGGCGTACCTGGAATGTGTCGATACTGAATAGATAAACAGGACCCTGTATCAAATCTGGATAGAATTCTCCAGCGTAATCTCCCTCGGGCACTCTCATCGGGTCATCATCGTCCCTAATTGGTCGGTCCTTCCGCAGTAGCTTTCCTGTGTACAACCCAGTTTCTCTTCCGAAGCGCTCCTCCAACCACGGAATCATCGCGTGCATGTTGTGGAAAATATTCTCCTGAAATTTATGAATTTAAATGATTTCAAAACTTGGAAGCCGTGTTCTACCAAACTCGAGGCGTACACATAACACAATAAAACACTTAAAAATATTTTTTCAAAAAGATTAGACATAGTTTTTGTGGACCCACTGATACCTGTTTTCCAATTCAGACGAGTTGAAATCTGTCCTGTATATCAATGTCAGGGTGGGCGATACTAAAATATTACCGTGCAAGAAAAAGTCTACATCTTTCTAACCAAATTTAATGCTGACAGGTGCCAAGCTGATTTCTAGGAAGTTGGACTGATATTCGGTCAGAAACAACACTGAGCAACTCGCAAGTTTGTTTACTGTCAGATTGATTTGAGTGCAACACTTGCCAAGCATTTGGTGGCCAACATGGCAGGCCGATCAACTTCCTATTGATTTTTTCAAGCAGAACGGGAGACCAGCACTAGTTTTCAACCATGACCACAAGTTTGGTATCTTAACGAACTCACCCGCACATTTATAGAAATGTATCACTTTAGTTTTTTGGACTCCTCTTTTTCAAACATGCACTTTTTACTTGAAATTTAATTTTCGTCTCAAGAATACAAATTGTCTCATTAAATTAAATTAGTCTAGGTGTAGTTCTACAAACCTGCGTCTTGAGGATAAAGTTGGGTCTGCAATTTGCGAGGTTCTGATTTATCCAATCTAGCGCCATCATAAACTTTCTCGTGCTCTCAAACGGAGTATCTTTAAATCCTCCCTGAAGAATATCCTTGTATTTATCATTTTCACTGGGGATCTCTTTTTGGTAACGGTCATCTACAAAGTAATAAGGGCAGAGGTAATTTTTTTGAATAACGATGAACTCTCACCAAAATCAGTGCGCTCCCTATCGGAGGAATTCTGTACTAAACTTGCGTCATGAACGAAAAACATACCTGATTCGCCCATGACAAATATCGTCGCCCACCTACTTGAGCCCAGATTAAATTGTTTCGAGTTATATTTACCCCACGTTTTTCTGAAAATAATTTTCCACGCATCACTTACAGAACAATGCGTTTCACTGTTGGATTTCCTTGATTACTAGATTGAAAAAGACATTTGAATGTACAGTAAAATCTACGCTGCTTTACTGGTGATACATGCCCTTTGCAAATAATTCTTTTGACTGGTATATCCATCTTAGTCGCGCCATCTCATGCGCTGTCAGTGATTCTCAAAAACTAAAGCAATTTCTCACCTGATGGCCGTTCTTGCTCCGGATGTCTCTGGTCGAGTCTGAACCAGTATCAGTAAATCCAGATCAGATTTACATGTTAGGTCAGGTATCTCCAGTAAAGGAACTGGAAAATCCTTCGGCTGAGGAAGACCGTGTTTCTCTACCTAAATAAGCGATATAATTAAGTTTTTCGGAATTGACTTTTGTATACTTTTGTATAACTATAGAATTTGTAGAATACTAGTAATTTTGAAAATGAAAATTGTTGAAAGTAAACTTAGTATACTACAGAGTGTGTATAATTTGTAGAACACTATTTTCAGTGATTTCATTTTCAAAATCATTAAAAATAGTATTCTGTAGATTCTATAGGATTCAATTTGGAAAAACTCAGATAATCCTGTAGTTCTAGCAAAAACAGACCAGTTATTCTACAAAAAATCCCATTGTTGTTGAGTCCAAATTCTTTTTCTTTTCAATTCGGATGATGTCACATATGTCAAGATCCATTTTATTTCTTGCTTTTACTCCGTGAATTACCCTTTCAACTGGAAGACTACCGTCAATAGTTACATATAGATTTCAAAACACACCGGTGTTGAAAAGCAGAAGTTTTGCAGAGTGACCAAATTCCCGAATTCCGCAGGTTTTGTAGTGTGTCTTTTCGTTATTTTTAAAGTGACTTTAATTTGTTTTGAATCAAAATCTGCAAATTTATTGCGCTTTATTTGATCAAACGAACCTTTTCTACTGTATCTAAATTAAAACCTCCCCCCTTTCAGCTAGCCTAATTCAGTAATTTTGAGTGTGCTGGATTCTTCCAGCCCCTGGGTAGGAGGCAAAACATCAACAGGGTTCTCAATTTCTGGCCTGAAAAATCCAGGATTTCCAGCGAATTTCCAGCCATTTTTTATTGTTCCTAAAGTTACTTCCAAACTCTTTTAAAATCTGCGGTCTTAAACAAGATGTACTATTTCTAAATACCCCTGAGCAAAACTTTGCTATTTCAGAAATTTGGGTGCTGGCTCCAACCGTAACACAGGAAGCAGAAAATCTCAGGAGTTCCAGGAGTTTTCCAGGGGTAATGTGATTTTTCAAGGTTTTCCAGGTCGAGTGGCAACCGTGATCAATACTCGAGGCCCACCCATTTTTCAGGTTTTATACATTTTACTAGGATATTTATTTAAAAATTATAAAACTCAAGGACTTTTCCAGGTGCATGGCCACTTTTCCAAGGTATTCCAGATTAGGTAGGATTACCGTACTGTTCATTTTGGAAAACTACCAAAGCCAACCAAAAATTGGCAGGGGAGAAAAGTTACCTCTTCTTGCCCAGCGTGTTTGTGGACCTCAGGGTGGAGGTTGGGATTGAAGACAGGTATTTCAGGCGGTGCGTGTCCCTCTTTATTTGCCTGGGCAATCCTCTCAAACTCCTCCTTCTGCGGGTCTGGATGGTCCAGTACAATGTGAGGCTCAATGTCTTCTAACCTAGGATTAAACCTGTCAAGTACAAAGTCTTATTCTCTGAGCACATTAAACTTAAGGTAAATCCCTGCAAAATGTACTAATTGCAAGATTTGAAAATAGATGGTAAATACGTTCAAGAGAACACGAGTCTATAAAGAATATACTGATTGACCAATTGATATTAAATTATTACCAAACCAAAGAATGAAGAGTTGTAAAAATGAAATAAACACCCAACACCATCAGCTAACATTAACCTGATTAAATACACCACTTGGTCTTCTTGCAGAATAGAGACAGAAAAATACCTGAGGATATCTGGCCTGTCCTCTGGCCTTTCTGTCGGACTTCTACCTTTGTACACGTTCAGTATTATAATTCCAATTAAAATGAGTACAATCCATCCATACAGTGTGAGGGATCGGTTTCTCTTGTTCACGAGCATCTCTCCTATTTCTTTACCAGTCCGAGTCAAGGACTTCAACCCTCTTTGGCTTATTTTCTTGTCTTTGTATTCCAACATAATTAAAATAAAAGTTTCAAATTTCGTCAAACGAATGAACCTTAGTTTTTGGTAATTACCAAAAAAACCTCAAATCTAACGTACTCTTACAATTTTTTTCTGTTGGAAGCAGTACAAAAGCACATTCACAAAATTAATAAGGATTGTTCTGTCAGAAACTGCCTACACTTTGGGCAACACAATACCACTACGACTGCTTTTTGGTTCGATACATCGATTTAAAAGTATTCATATTGTTTGAGTTTATCATGCAAAAATCACTCCCATAGAATACTTTGAGAAAACTCTTGTTTCGAAATGTACATGCGTACACGGGCAAGAGACCAAAGCGATGAAAACGCAAGTGTCGCGCACTCGATCAATACGTCATCTGTTCCACATCTGTTCGCTTTTATACTTTGCTGCACATTTCAGCACAATATTACCATTACCTAACCGTCCAACGATTGACTATTTTGATAAGCATGTCAACAAAGATGGTACAAAGTTGTGGAATTCTTCTGAGGTGAATAAAACTGTGTTAGTGTAAACTTTGTTAACAACAAAATCTTTGCAATTAACTTGCTAAATAACTAGGATACTACCTAAATACGGATAGAAAAAAAGCATCACAAGTGTACGCAAACGGATAAATGCATTTTGACTTTCATACAAGGACTTCGTTTACTCAGAATGAAATACATTAAAGGACATTTTCCGAAAGACAATGCTGTGTCGTGTTAAATGCTTGTCAGGTAAAGGAATTTTGGAGGGAAATACTTCTTTACAAAGTTGTACAAATAAAAAAATACAAATACAAATACAAAATTGTACTCTATATCTTATGTCCACCATCAGATGTTTTTACATCTATTTCTTGGGGTTATTCGAATTGTAAGTGCTTATCATTGCTGTTCCACCAAAGAACAAGAAAGACCGCCTGCGTGAGCGCTAAAGGCACACCGGCCGCGCACACATATGTAGGGGGGACTCCCCGCGGTCCTGTCTGGGAGGTACCCTCTGGTCCTGTCTGGGGGGGGGGTTGGTACCTCCCTGGTCCTGTCCGGGGGTACCCCCCACACAGGACAGGGGGTATCCCCTTATAACGCCGCTTCTTCAAAATAGATGTACCTGAGTACGGTAACGGAAATTTCAAATATATATAATTTCAGATCAACACATGGCTAATACTACTCACAAGTGGGAGTCAATTTTTAGTTCTGATTAATTTTCTGTCTAGCAGGGGAGTACTGACTTTTATTCTGACTTCTTAAAATACTACTAAAAGTGCTGATGCTTAATGTTTACAAATGAGCAATGTTTATGCAATTTATATGAAAATAAAATGTTTTAGACATGTGTTTACCACCAAATTGTTCATTTTATTGAAATTTTTAGGGAAAGTGAATGGCAGTAGATGATGCAAAAGGTGGTACTAGTTGGCATGAAATTTGACATATCATGTGTCAATAAAACAAGTAGTCATAGCTCAATAAATTCATTGGCAATGAATCAGAACTAAATATTACTATGGTTATTTCTGATTTTGGTGGTACACCAGTCAGAGCTTGCTTGCCCTTGAATTTTGATGACATATTTATGATTTATTTTGAATTAATAGCTTAATTCAAACTATTCAATTTTTGCTTTTCAAATGGATAACTTTTTTTTCTGCAACAACCAATATTAAAAATAACAATATAAATCACTTGATAATTATTTTTATCATCACTTTTATAGAATACATTATGACAATGTGATTCTGGTTAATACAAATAATTCCAACAAGTATTAGATGTTTTAACTTGTAATATATTAATTATACTAGAAGCTAATCTGCACAATTCCAAATCTGCACATACCACCAAATAATAAACATTTCATAGCAAATTTTAACATGTAACATTTTAACATGTGTATTGCCAAATTTAATGACTTTTCACATTATTATTAATAAATCGTTTTACCATTGCTCATTTGGGTGGCTAATAGTCAGAACTCAATACAAAGTCATTTGCAACTAATCAGAACTAAAAATTGAACCCGACTTATGCAACAGGACAGGTGCAACCATACAGTCTCTATAAAAAATCAAATGAAATATGTAAACTTCCCTGGAGCAATGAGCACTAGGTCATCTTATTTTGTGAACAAAGGGACATCATCCTTGGATCAAACCAGGAAATTTAATCTATTAACTAGACAGAAACATTTGTGACATAAGTCTGGGTATATTAAGAAAAAATTGTCGAAAGAGAGATATCACTAAACAGCAGTCACAAACTCCTAACTAAATAAAATTTGACAAAGTAGTCACAGGTTGAAATTAAGTAAATTCTAAGTCAGGAACATTTGTGACATGAGTCTCTATATTACATAAGAAAAATTGTCCCAAGAGAGATATCACTAAACAACAGTTACAAGCTCCTAACTAAATATCTAAAATTTGACAAAGTAGTCACAGGTTGAAATCAAGTAAATTCTAAGTCAAATTGAAAGACAATGCGTGTGAGAAAAAAAGACTTTTGTCTACAAAGTATCTTTAGTAAAAGCTTGCAAATGACTTGGTGCAATATTTAACAATATAAAGTTACATGGACTAAAGTTTCCTGAGCTAATGGAAGCCTGACTATGTTAAAATCAATCACAACATTTAATGCACGGGTCAACAAAGTCTATTTGTTGATTGTCAAAACACGTTTTGAATTAATTGCTAACAGTGAACCTGGCTGGTTAAATTGCTCGGCAGAATTTTAGTAATTTATTAACCTTTTTTCGGAAAAACAACCAAATGTACTGTATTGTTGCAAGTTTAAAAATTAAAGTCCAAAACAAGAAAGTCCTCCTGCGTGAACGCAAGAGGCATACCGATCGCGGCGTAGCAAGTCCCTGGGGGGGGGGGTGGGT
>JBCAUG010023133.1:0-10603 GCA_038406175.1 Haplosyllis leylae
GTTTCTGTTCGTTTTCTTCATGGCATTTTGCATAACATTTGCTGCAATTGTGACATTTTAAAGAGAATTGATGATAGTTTTGATAGAACTACCGACTCGAGTTTTATCTGGAAAATTGGATTTTGCAGCTGAATGAATAATTTACAATTAAAATGTGTCAACGACTGCTTCAACGTCTACTGTTGTGATGCAGTGAACAGTAACCAATGTCGTCACAACTGAATTAATCCAACTGATTAGCTCATCAATTTGCGTTAAAAATTTGGCACTGGCCTCAATTAGCCTGCAACCGATATAACTACCTGAGGGTTTACTTTTTCAAAAGTAGTACAAGTAATGTAAGGTTCGCGTTCTGCGTACCTCTCTACGGGAGTAAGAGAGTAACTCTTAGGTGAGTGGAAGTGTGTTTATTCTACTCTGGCCCTACTAGCAGTCTGCTCTATATATATGGGTATATACCTGGATACTATTGACCGGTGTGGTCCGGGTCTGGGGTATGGGCGGAGCCCTCCCTGTGCGTGCTAAGGCATGTGTCGTACCCTGCAGTAAGTAACGTAAGGTAGTACAACTAAGGTAGTACGGAGAGTTTTGTATTTCGTGTGTGAAAGCCTTGGATATCTACTAAAGTAATATGAAACGCTTTATAATCATCTGCCACTGTCATGCTTTTTAATAATCCTTTTTCTTGGTATAATTTCTAAAATCTACCACAACCACTGTGAAATCACAAACAATAGAGGTTTCCCGAAATTGTGGGACTTATTTGCACTTTACAATTAGCATGTAATACCCGGTAAAAATTAAATTATTCATGGCATTGTTTAAATTAACTCAATTAGTTCAATTAGATTTGACCTTAATTTAGGGAAAAACTATAGAATAATGAAAATAATTTCACAGCCTAATGTTTTCTCTTCGGTAATTTACAATCATTGAACCTATCACACAACCTACGAACCAGACCATTGGACAAAGTAACACCCACTACATATCACTTTGATGAAAAGTTTAAATGAGATGAATGAAACAAAATGGAACCAAAATTCCTTAATTGCATGGAGATGCGTGAATGCGATCTTTAGAGGCTATTTAGATGCAAGACAAACGAAATTACTGCTTTTTACTCCTCTTAGGAGTGAAATCACCTACAACGTAAAAGGCTGGTCATTTATAACTTGTTGAATCATTGCCAGCAATACATGCCAAAGTGAACTTCTAAGTGAACAAATTACCTGTTTGATCTCACAGTAATTTTGCTACTTTTGGAAATTTTATTGGAGCTCAATGGCCTGCCATACTTTGTTTCCCAACATTTGCATTGAATCAGTTAAAATCACATGTTCCCGATTCCAGGGTAATTGAGCTTTTGTACGGGTAGGCTACAATCAGTACCAACATAGAAAATATTAACAGAAATAAAAGAAAGAAGCCGTGATCTATTCTTCGTATCACGGCCTTCCACTCATGGTCACAGTCCACATGCGATTGGGAACCAGAATATTTTGGTTCATTTTCTAGGTTTTCGGCGTTTTTGGCACATTGTTTCAAAGTGCCGTTACTATATACAGTGTTGGTGGCCAGATGTTTGAATACGTCCGTGTATCGGGTTGTTTCTACTGCGGAGTCCGGTCCCATGAAGAGCAATCTTCGTATCCAAATTGGGACTGGTCTTGAGAAAGTCTTGTGGTGAAGATGTAGAATAAAAACCGTGATGAAGACTGACAATCCCGTTGTTCCCATGACTGCAGACAGGTAGATTGCTATAATGTAGAATAATGTCATCTTAATCTGTAACAATTTTTATGAAACAAGATTTCTCACTCAACTGAGAATTGTGCTAAGTTAAATTAGGTAGCTTAATGTTCAACACTTTTTGCCCACAGGAATTAGCCACCACCACCCCCCCTCCCCCGGCCAGGTGAAATTGATAAATATCCAAATTGTGTGCAAGATCCTTATGCCAATGATAACGAAGCAAATTGCCACAAAAGCAAGAAACGGGTACATTACACGACAGTTTTTGAAAATCAAAAATGACACGGTTGCAGAACATAACATCACGGAAAGTAGACATTTACCTGTTTACACAGATAAAGGAATTGATTTTGCGATCCCACTTGCTTTATGGGACGTATTTGTTTTACGGAATATACACATTTTTAATGTTTCTATTCTCAGACCACAGAAAACATTTGACGTCAAAGCTGTAGCTCACTCAATATTGGAACAGTATCAGATGTTCTGGGTAAACGTTCATCCACAACCAACAGAAACACGGAGAACGACAAGAGAACTGTGATTCCGAGTGAAATTTTCTCCCCTGATTCTGGCGGCAGCCAAAACACCAACAGATCCATGATGGACAGGAGGATGATTGGGATGATAACGTTGATGATGCTGTACTGAGACTTCCGCTCCAGTTCCATGTTAAACTACAAAGAAATCAGTAGATTTACTTAAACAAACAATATTATTTGCCAAACAAATGAAAACAATTCATTAGGAGATTTCTGTTAAATTAACAGGCTGAAATCCCGTGCAAACAGGCCAATTTGATTCCCTGTTTCATACCTTTGCAGATTTAGTGAATAGGGGTTGTAGTGTGGCAGACTACTGATTGGTTCATGCCTAATTCCCAATTTTCTCCCACTGTCATTTAACAAAAATGTTGGTATTGCACAGGAACATGGTTTTTTAACACTGTTGGCCCTCTTTGTTGTGGTAGCTGTCATTACTAGAAAAAGTGAGGCCAGATGGGCAAGGTTACATGTAAACAAATGAGTATCATCTTTTATTAATTTCCGTTGTGTGACCATATATGGTCATGCAAAGGAAGGTATGTCTGGAATAAAATAATTCCATTGGATCAAACCTATTTGTTTACACTGCAAAGGCACCATCTATATTTGTTTATTGAAAGAAGGCAATCGATAGGAATAGCTACTCATGCAATAGATTTTATGAAGTATCCGTAGATCTCATTGGCCCAAAAATAACCGTCAAAGATTCAAAGCTGGTAATAATGTCACGACCTACGAGTACTGCCCTAATATTACTTTCTCCTGAGAATGTTATTATCATAAACACTATTTTGATAAAAACCAATGAGGGAACTTTTCTGATGACACAACAATGGAAGAATATTATAAATTACTCCATGGCAATGAGGGGAATTTGTGGTTAGATCTACCGAGGTAAGTTCAGTGCTATGGACTCACTGACCATACAGAGGCAAGTTCAGCCTAAACTCACTGAGGTGAATCTACCCCCAGGTTCACTGAATTGCCAAGGAGTAGGAATTTTATTCTGTAATATTAAATAGGAGGCGAGTTCAAGGGAGTGAGTTCATCCTCAGATTCATCTCCTCAAATCTGATTGGCTGTTGGGGGAGGTGAGTTCAAGGAAGGAGGTGAGTTCGATATCCAAGCTCGAACTCACCTCCTAGACAGCCAAGCAGGTTCAAGAATCGCAGCTATCACAGAATAAAAAGGCGGACTGGCGAGTAAAAATAGGAATACACTGTGGAGCAGTACAAAATTTATGGCAAAAGGGAATTTTCTTTGCCAGGTCATAAATTGCAGATTACTTACCCTTAAAACCGAATATTTAGTGCCAGAATCACCAATATAAATTTCTACACATGCAGACGTGTTTTTTAATTTCCATTCACCGTTTTCTCTGAACGAAGGAGCCTGTATGATGCCATTCGATCCAATCTCCAAGCACTGCTCATTGATGTCATATTCCCAATTTTCAATCTGAAGCTCACAAACCTGTGATAAAAGAAACAGTCACACCAAAATGTATTACCGAATTTATTTTGAACACTCCATTTAGCGCCAAACATACGTCAAAATTCAAAAGAAGTTATCCATATATTTTCATGAAAGCGATAGAAAATTTGCATGGATAGGCATAATTGACACATTTTGGCGGACAACGCCGAGAGAATTCTATTTGAAATATCTACGTTGCGAGGTGTAGGCGTACGCAGTTCTAACTTGCCAATTAGAACAGACAGGAGTGCAAATCCTAGAGAATATTCTAATGCATTAACAGATTAACGGATTAACTGAATTTCAATACTCCTACGTACTTGCGAATCGTATGGAAAATAAGTTACAGATAGTGGACACGTTGTCCTGTAGATTCCTCCAGGATGCCACTCCATCTGTCCATTACTTTGCACAGAAACTCGGAAGTACTTCATATGGTCCCCAAAGAATACTTTTTCCGCGCTACAATATCGAAAACAAGTTATACAACTTCAAAAATTGTCCCTCTACAAATTGTACCGCTTTACAAAATTTTGATAAACACCTCCAAACAAACACGAAACAATGCAAACTGACAAGTAAATGATATCAAAATGCACACCATGCCATTTTAATAGATTATTCAAAAGATTAAATGATATGTCACCAGAAGGACTATTTTCAGTGCCATGGCACCTGCGTTACCACGTTGGACATTCATTAAAAGTTCGAAGCGTCAGCATCGAAGCTTGCGATACAGCTCTGATTGACTGCAATGGATTCGCTTCAGAATGGGGTTGCAACCTATTTTGTAGCAACTCCATTGCGGTCAATGACAGCTGTGTCACAAGCGTCATCGCAGCGAAGACACTGACGCCAGGTATAAACGGGCCCTAATCATGAACCTGTTTCCGATTCCAAAGTCAGGCAGCCAGACCATTGTGGGTAACAACGTCACAGACTCGATTCCTCCGAACTGTGCTTCTTCCCATTGTAACAATTCATCCACCCATCTCTAACATACATAAACATTGTTTCTGTATCAGTTAGTGCAATGTTATCATTACAAAATATCCAATAAACATGATCTGTGGCGGAAATCTAAGTAACATTTCGTGTCATCAAAGCAAAACATCAACAAAGTTTACTGTTAAGAATTCTGCAAAAATCTTTTGCATACTTTGTAATGAATTCCGAAAATGGAAACTATAACGTCTTTCCATAGCTTTTTAATTTATTTTCATTAATTTGTCTTTCTCAAATAGTCAAAGATCGTATGAGATAGTTTAAGCGTGCTTACCACTGTCATCCACAAATAGGTCACCAAAACTTCTGATCTTTCATCCTAATAAAAAACATTCGAGCTTAAATCAGAACCACGCCGTGGATGGTGCGCCTCTTGCGATCATACAGGAGGGCTGTCTTGTCAAAATAAGTTTTAGGACAGTGAGTACCTCAAAGGCATCAATTCTGATTATTGCCCACCCATTCATGGATTTTTTATTTTGGTGTTTCTAATTTAAGCTTACCTCTTTTTTGTCAATGAAGGTGAAAGTAATTTAATAGTGCTGTTAAGTTTATGTTACTTTGGAAAGGTTGTCACTGTTGCTGAGCGACAGAGCTTGTAATTATAACTACAAGTGCAATTCAAAACAATCCATTTCTTTGCTTTTACAGCACGAATGGGCGTGTCATCTTACTTCCTGATTCAACTTAATGCTTCTCGCTAACCTGTACTACAATACTTGAGATTTTGACTCACCAGTTCTAACATCTTTCCGATATTCAAACCAATAGATACGTTTACTGATTCAGACAGATCACGAATGGGCCTGGCCTGTCGATTGTATCGACGAAGGAGATAGTCGATCAGGTCAGATTCATTGTTGCGATTATGTTCCACGTCTGTCAAAAATTGGAGTTTTAATCGCACTACATGTGAAATAGCTGTCTGTTTAAATTGTCTAATGCAATTTGGAATTCATCTAGCAATTGGTCATAGCTAGTTTTCTCGAAAAGTGAATAATGTTTTTATGAATATAAGCGTACCCGAAATAGGTACAAAGAAATGAATAATTTTACTATACATTCATTTGAAAAAAAAACTACTGAAGCTGAACTCTTAACTTGTACATGTAATTATTTTTCTTCAAGTTACTTACCACAAAGAATGCAGTGGAGTAAACCCAGGGCGAGAAAAACAAAAGTCACCATTTTATCGTCGTCTTTTTACACTGACTTGATTTGTTACCATTTGCGACTATGAGACAGTTGACAGCAGTTTGAACGAAGAAGAGCACTACTAATGGTTAAAATGCACCGCATTACCTATAGTGTTCTGTTGTTTCAATATTTACCCATCCATTCCCCCTCCATTTTCGCACGTCAACATCAGTTTTATCTCGTTTATATTGCCATACAATATCCCAAAACCTTTTATTTGAAATCAATTGTTAACATGTGAAAATTGTAGGTGCTTTCCTGTTGTTCGTGTAGGTAGCTACATGTTACACAGCTCTAAGGCTACAGATAATGTTTCACTATTGGTTAACTCGTGTATCAGTGTTTTTCCTACTAGTAAAGTCATTTGGATTTTAAATGAATAAATGAATTTATAATCACTGACCTTACAGAAGGACAAACTGCAAAGCCATAATTAAAAATAAAATAATTTTATATCACTATTATGCCTACTGTCATTGACTATCAATGTACCTGACAGATGATCATCATCAATAACTATTTTTAAATTTTTTTGAAAACAAAAAATTCCACCAAGTAGACTTTTCAACAAAAATAGACTCCCATGCAAAGCAAGAAAATCTTGCATTCAAAATGAAAGAAACATAAGTTTTCCTAAAATTCTTCACAGTTCTACAGCAATTTGAAATTTTATGAAAGAAATTTTTTTGGGATTATAAACTTTGACACAAAGTGAACCTGGGATTCAACCCAAAACCTGTGGAGAGATTTTACATTTGCAAATGAAAGATTTCTTACATTTATCCAATATTTAACAATGAAATAAAATGTACATTAGGAGATCTTTCACCAAGGAGCATAGATATAAATTTTGTTTAAAATAATATGGTCAACAAAAGCAAAATTGTATCAGTCTGCAAACACTTTGCCAACCAACTTTGAGAACCATAAAATTAAGAACAGTTGATCTGCCATAATGTTGATAATCGCACAACAGGACGATACAGGTTTTCCGTATCAATTTATATATTCTGCCATATCTTCTTCATTTTTTCACATTTTTACTTCAAATAAAAATTAAAACGTGCACAATGAACACTGTATTCTATATATTTTCTTTGAGAATATTCTGTACTACTTTACACAATTTTATTGTCCAAAAACTCAAATATAATATGGTCCAAAAACTCAAATATACAAGTAAAGTAAGTGTCACATATTCACAATTTTTTTGGACAAAATAAAATCAGGACAGCAACAATTTCCCAGATGCATTTTGCTTTGAGTGTTAGCAATGAGAAAAGATTTCTTTCAAGATAACCTCCGAAGCTGCTATTTGGCTAAGTTATCTCACAATGTGGACCACGGTGCCTCAACTCTAATATTAACCTTGGGTATTTAAAGCGTGCAACCCTCCTCAAAAGTAACCAAGGTGTCGTAGGGATAAAGCATTATTAATAACAACAAACTGAATATGATTAAGAATACAAGGAAGCAACCATGGTCGATTGTCTGAATGGCCATTTTCCATTGAGTATCATTACTGAAATTTCCGTCCTCTGTGTCTTTCATCGAACATCGAGAACAGATCTGTTCTTCGTTCTGTGTGTCGTATTCAGTCCCCAGTTGCTGAGGGATGTCACCGTTTCCACCCACTGGGTCAACACTAGATTCCTACAACAATAAAAAGCATTTTGAAATTGTTACATTGTTATCATCTTCGTTGTTCACATACAGTTTACTGTATTGGTCAGTGATGTAGGGTTTTAAAATTAATGAGACTTCATGGAGCAGATATATCCCAACACAACTGAGTTATTAAAGAAAACCAGATGCCATCACCTTCTAATCATTTTTCCTTTTGCTAACTTAACGTCCTACGGTGGATAGAATTCTCTTATCGAACATAAGATGTTGCCCCAGTGACTTTCCTGCTGCACTTACAACACTAATTTATGCCAAAACAATTTTATGTCCTATCTTAATACTTATTATTAATGAGTAGTCTCGTCCCCCCACTTGGTTGGAGTATGACATAATACGCAATAAGAAACGAAAGATCGAAATATTAAAATTTACTTGCAGTTTTGTTTACTCAATGCTATTTTGCTGAATTTTATCTTGCCTAATACTGAAATGTTAAAATTAAGCAGGTGTCAAATATGTATTGGTTTTTGGGCTAAATAAAACCAGGAGATCAACACAGACCACTTCAGAGACACATACTTTAAAATTTGATTAATTGTACATATTTTATTTGTATTTGAACCAAAGATACTCATCCAGAAAGTGGACGTTAACAGAATTAAAATTCAACCAGAAAATGAAATGAATTTCTTGAATTGTCGACGCCAAGGGGATGCGTAGACAGACAGGTGGAGTTTAATTACCAACTAACTTGCAATAGAGTTAAGGAAATGCAAGCTTACCTTGCTTACCCCCAATCTAACCCCGTACACATGACTCCCTTTGCTGCCTTCTTTCCTGATACACAGGACCCTGCGCAACCAGCTGGGAACTGGTCTGTAGTAGGTTTTGTGATGCAGGTGAAGCACCAATACGGTGACGAACAAGGACAAACCAGTCGTGGCCATCACTGCAGACAGATATACGGCTGGAAAGAGAAAAGGTATGAATTTGGATTTATGAGAAGAAACATCAAACAGCAACGTTGATTAATGAATTGCTTTACTTGGAAATATTTTGCCATCACCAAGGTGATCTTCCAATCTTTGTCGAATACTCACTTAGCAAGGGTACTGTGTCAGATGTTCTGGGCATGCGCTCGTCAACAACCAAGAGAAAAACGGAGAATGACAAGAGAACTGTGATTCCGAGTGAAACTTTTTCTCCTGATTCTGGTGGCAACCAAAACACCAATAGATCCATGATGGACAGTAGAACTATCGGTACAATCACATTGATGATGCTGTATTGGGACTTCCTTCCCAAAGCCAACGAGAACTGAAATTTCACGTGAATACTTTTTCATCAACATTATGCAATAGGAAGAAAAATTACACTTCGTATGAGTTCTATTCGGCAGGGACCAATACACTTTTGAATAGGGATCTGGAGATGTGTGCAGGGAATCCACCCCAAACCAATGGGTGGATTCCCCGTACACACCTCCAGATCCCTGTGTAATGGTGTATTATTTCACCATGCAATGGGCACCTTTAAATATCCCAGTGGACCTTCTGATTTACTGTATAATATTCCACTGCAGACTGTACTATCCAGAATCTTCCATTCCCCGTTCTCTTTGTAATCCGTGCTTAGTTTTATACCTTTATCACCGTGTTGCAGCTGTTGTTCATACCCATCATACTCCCAGTTCTGCACGGTGATTGAACAGATCTAAAAGTAAATATTTCTTTGCTGTTGGAAGTATCATTACGTCTCAGAATTTAAACTTTTTGGAAATAAACATTGCTTAAAGGCTAAATTTTTCATCAAGTAAAGAATAATTAAAGTAAAGACTATTCGATGATTACATGGAAATGGACCCATTTTGAAACTGAGCACCATCAAAGATCTTTTAATGTCTGTTGATCAACCCATCAAAATTGCATAGTTGACAAGACATATTGTACCAAATTTGACGCCTGGAGTGTCATTCAGGAGAAAAACGTCAATGTCGGCAATTCAGTAAATTCTGAGCGGTTTTTAACTTCTGCTTAAGAGTTTTACAAAGGTTGACCACGACGAAAATCATGGTTTGAACAGAAATTCTGTTTGAACAGTTACAATATGAAAATAAATTTCTCACAGCACAATCATTAAAAACTTCAGTCAGAGTTGACTTCACTTAGTAAGAATTTCTTCACTTTCCCGCAGGGTGTACCTGAGAGTCAAACGGAAAATATGTGACATCCAGTGCGCATGTTGTGCGGTAAATTCCACCTGGATGCCACTGGATTTCTCCGCCACTGAACAAAGAAATCCGGAAGTATTTCATGTGATCTTCGAAGTACACTCTCTCAGCACTGAAATACCAAACATTGTCTTTTGAACAATCGAAATCTCATCCAAAAGTAGCAGGGGTCATTTGTAAAATATCTTTCTTTGGTCTAACAAGAAAGTCCTCCTGCGTGAACGCAAGAGGCATACCGACCACGGCGCAACAAACCTATCCCGGGGGACTTATGTCCCAAAATAAATTTTTTACAAAAAATTGACGAAAAAAATTTTCTTTAAAAAGAAAATTTACAAAAAAAATTTTTTTAAAAGAAAATTTACAAAAAAACAACATTTTTCGGGGGTACCCCCAGGCAACCCCTGAGGTACCTCCCCTCAGTACCCCCCAGTAACCCCAGGTCCCCCTGGGCCAGGACTGGGTACTCACCCCCCCCCCCCCGTGGACTGACAAACACCTGTGAAACGTACGCGGTCGGTAAAAATTGGAAAAATATGTTGCTGAATTTGACGTTTTAGTGAATGGACAGAAAAGTTTTTGTTTGGAAATAAGTATCAAGATAATTAAATGAAGCAATGCTTATCGATATGTTTTTGTATTGCAACCACAGATTAAGACGATAATCTTCAATATTCGGAATGATTTTAAAATTTTTAACATTCCATGATAAATATCTCATTTCCTATAACATTTGTTGATGACGAATATACCAAAAAGAACAAGAATA